>PVJX010009172.1:0-62119 GCA_004027295.1 Dolichotis patagonum
TGGATGCTTTAGAGAAGCATTTTTGGTATGAGTTAGTATTGTCAGCTGGTAGTTTAATAATTAATCAGCAATATATAAGAAACAAAGTTTTTTTTAAAGAAGGACATGTACAATAAGTTTAGTATTGATTAGCTAATGAAAGTTAAACTAGGTGATTGTAGGAAATTAACACTGATTTTCTCAACATAGGCATAGGTTTTAGCCTAGATTTTAGTTAAATATTACTGCTTTGTGCATCTCTGCATGCATTTCTGGATAAGACGAACATTTGAAACAGCAAACTGAGTAAAATATATTGTCTTCCTTAATGTGGGTGGGCCTCTACCAATCTGTTGAAGGTCTGAATAAAAAAAGAGGCTGAGTAAGAAAGAATGTTCCTCATTGTGTGTGAATACCACATATTTCTGTCCTTTGAGACTGTAATATTAAGTGAAATAAATCAGACACACTGGAACTATGCTTGAATTAAACCATCAGCTCCCCTGTGTCTTTAACTGGGATTTGGGTTTTTTAGCCTCTATAATTTTGAACCGATTGTAAGCCTCTCTCTCTCTCTTCTCTCTCTCTGTTTCTGTCTGTCTATCTGTCTGTCTGTCTGTCTGTCTGTCTGTCTCTGTATGTGTGTTTATAGGATCTCTGGGTATTTCCTCCAATATATGCATATTTATTTCTGTGTGTGTTTATTGATCCTGTTTTTCTGAAGAACCCAGACTATATGTTCCTTTGTAAGTTACAGTTCACAATGTACTAATTCTGTATGTGTAATAATTTTACAAGGATATAACTTCTTTGAATAATGATAATCAATTTTATATATATTATACATGTATATATATATATAATATATATAATTATGCCAGCGATTATATAATTATACCAGGGATTGAACTCATGACCTCACACTTGCCAAGCAGTCAAGCCACTGAGTTAAATTTCTGGTCCTATATGGCTTGCATTTTGTTGATTAAATAATTTTTTAAATGTGCTCAATCAAATATATCATTATATACCTTTACCTTTGATCTTTGCTTAGAAAGTGCTTTATCATTTCTCCAATTTCTGCTATATTCTTTGTATCTATAAATGTTTTCTAAATCTATGATACATGTATATTTTTACGTGTGTTTTCTGGCGTTTTAACAGGAAAGACAAAATTCATAATTTCACGTACCTCAGTGAGTACCTTGGAAAGTAAGTCCTGAAACTATTTTCTCCTCCTTTAAAATGTGAAGATGAATATTAACCTCATACTTTCTTTAAAAAGTTATAATTTTATCTTAGTACTCTGCCAGATTCAATTTCTTGATTTATTTTAGGATTTTTATTTAAACATTCATGCAAATTTGGAAAACATCAATATATGTAAAAGAAGATACTGTTCAGAAGTTTTTGCAAAGCAGCATGAGTTTATGCTTCTTCATTTGTTGAGAAGTAATTGCTTACAATATTTATGTCTCCTGTATAGGCAAGAGTTCATATACATTTTCTTTATAACTGTCTGCCTAGGAAGAGTTTCTAAATCGAATTTTATATGTAAATTTTAAAACATTTTATATGTAAATTTTAAAACATTTATTAATGTTTATGATTAGCATTAAGTAGAACTACCTTCATTTGAGTAATAGTTTAAACTTTATTCAATATTGAATGTTTTTTAAAAATTATTACTAAAATTGAAAGCTTAACAATGTAAATTGATGTAATGACCACATATCTAGCACATATTGTGTGCCTGAGGGTTTAACTACTTAATTCCCTTAAATTTCACTACCAGCTTATCAGAAAAGTTCTTTTATTATTATTATTCCCTCTTTAAAAATGAAAAAAAACAGTCTACAACCACACTGAATGGGCTTGATCTCACTTACAAATGAAAACAAACTTAAAAGGCAGGGCATGTTGCTGAATGCCTGTACTCCCAGTACTGGCTGAGACAGGAGGATTTCAGTGAGTTCAAGAGCAGTCTGAATTACAGAGTGCGACTGTGTTTCAAAAAAAAGAAAGACAAGGAAGAATTAAAAAAAAAAAAAACCACTAAAGCATAGAGAGATTAAATAGCTTAGCTATATCCACATAGCTCAAAAGTGGAGGAGCCAGAGTAAAAAGTGTCTCCGTGCTCTAACACAATATGTTAGAAAGAAAAAATTGAAGGGAGAAACATGACAAATTTCTGTGGAAGACATGTGTGTGTCACAGTGAGCACATTCTCAACTGACTTTTTCTCATCTAAACTCTTTGAGTGCAAACTTGTTTTCCTAAACTTTATAAAAGACATGATACAGTCTCATGTGATGGAGATTCCACACGAACAAAAATTCATTGGAGTAAGAGGAAGAAATGAATGAAATGACAAAACTGCCTCACTTAAACACAAAATTGCTGTGACTGGTGACACCATAGGCAGCGGCAGTGAAGCTCAGTGACCTCAAGGGTCACTCAGCCATCAAAAGTAATGAAGTGTGAGCTCCAGGCGGTGACTGATGAGAGCTGCTGTCTTCTCAGGGGTTCACTGTGTAACATACAACATCAGTGTATGTGTATCAGCAGATGAAACGCGATGATTTGTTAATCTCATTTGCATAATGGATGACGCTTGAGAAACAGTTCCAGATGGCTGATAAGAAACTTGAGCCAATAGAAAAAAATTTTTTAAAGTCTCGGCATGTATAGGTGTAGCCCTTTGTGATATGAGGGTCCAAAAATGAGAACCAATGTGAGACACTATGGAGTTCTGGATTACATAGCTTTCATGCATTTGAGATAAAATCCAGAAAAACTGCTCCTAAAGGCCTCAAATATGCAGCGTGAGGATCTTGTCTGGATTGATGATCTCCCCCTAACCATCCTCGTCTCTTTATGAAAGGATAGAAATTGATTGTGTAAATCTTGACTAAATTTATTCAAATCTCAATGCAGATAGATAAATGGAAATGTAACTGTTTTTGGTACAATTTATTATTTGTGCCTGCATTCAAATGAAAATTACATAGTGCGTTGAATCTGCTATACGCTATCTGGCTCGTAAGAAGAAAGAAAACCTTTTTTGGAGGTAAACGTGGACTTGATTGTTTTCTTACATAAGTTTAAGTTTTCATTTTTCTCTAGGGAGATGAAATTTTTAAGCACCAATTGTGCACAAGTGTATGTGAGTTTGTGGGCGTGGTGTTAGTTTTCGGGTATCTTATTATGATTCTGTTCACCTTCCTGAAATTTCAACTGCAATATGTCCATGTGTGTGTAGTATAGTCTAAGAAAGTATTACACACTTTTGTAAGATGCTCCTAATAATTAGGTGTACCACTGGACAGTCATCACAATGCATAGTGTTGTGGCCTCCTGTTCTGCATGTAGGCTTCCCTTTCCACTGTGGCAGCCTGTCTACACCCTGCCTCATTGTCTTCTTGACAGCTCCTTAAACAAGGGAATCATGACAGCATAATGTGCATTTCAGAAGTTTGCGTCATTCAACACAACTCAATCAATATTTTGCAAATACATTTTCTATTTTGGCATTCATTAAAGGTTAGTCAATTATTTTCAGGTGTTTTACTCACAATGTGACAACAAATCATACAGTTATAGAGTTCTATAAAAACTGAATAAAGATATTTAGAATGATAGAGCTATTTTGAATGATCTCATCTTAAAAACAAGAATTTCAGCCTTAAAATAGCTTACAGTCGCTCTCATTCACTTGCGTAGTGCTCCTTAATAATAATATCGTATCATCTTGTTTGTCCATGTGTGACCTGAAAATCAGTCATGGTCCTTTCGCCCTTGTCTTGCCTGCCCTCCTTGTGGACCAGCCTCCCCAGAGCACTGTGAAGTGTCTAACATAACTGAGGTTTCAAGGCAAGAATAAGGCAGGCGGCATTAACCAGGTCAAACACCTTAAGTGAAAAACTGACATGAAGTTTTAAAATTATAAGAAATTTTAGGCACGTGATCATCCCAAATGTCAAATTAAGCCTCAGAAAGGTCCTTGTGAGACACCGTAAGAGGCCATCATCTTTTCATGGGGACAGAGTCCATTCAATTGCATGAAATCTCCACAGCGAAGCACTTTGCTCAGAGATAGTGACAGATTCATTTCACCAAACACCTATAACTCAATCTGTGGAAGATATGATATCCTTTGCACCTATAATCTGTGCTGCTGCTGCCTCTGCCTTTACCTTTAGTGTACACCATGAGAATGCTACACCATCATAAAAGTATCTACTTTGGTCACTTTTATCATAGACTACTCTAACGCAACACCTGGAGACTGAATGATCTAACCAGAGAGCATTGCTCATTTCAGCAACATCCCTGGAACCAGAGCTGTTATCTTCTCATGTCAAGAGAAGATGTTTGAGGCCACGCCCTGGAGCATCAGGCTTGATGTTTGAGTGTGAAGTGGTGAAAGTAAACAGCTGCTTTGCTTGCAAGACTCTTAGGTGATAAATCTAGTAACAGGGCTAATATGCTGAATGTTAGTTTTCTTTACACTATATTATGTAAAAGTGCTACAAAGAATTTGGAGTACTAGCTTGTCACAAAGAAAAATAAATTTGAGTCATTTGTAGAAAAATAGATGTACCGTGAGACCATAATATTGAGTAAAATAAAACAGATACACAGTTTACATAGTGTGCATGACTTCTCTTATATGAGAAACCCAAAGTATAAATAAAGAACAAAATAAAAAGTGAATAGCAGAGAGCATAAACTAGGTAAGCAGAAGAAGCAGATAGATCTTTCTCAAATGGAAAGGCAAATGGAAGTGGGAAGAGGGGGATCAGCTTCCAGCAAGGATGTAACTGAAAAACAATGCAAACGTATGTTCATAAAAAAAGAATTACACATAATCTAAACACACAGCTAGGAACTTTAAACAAATATTTTCCAATTATTTTCATCAGTGAGGAATACTGATTTACAATGAATGCTGTTTTAAGGAAAGGCAATATGTACAAAATTGGTGCAAAATTGCAAAGTCCCATTCTTATGTTTTAAATATCTTAAAGCAAATATCTTTATGACTATATTCTGATCTATCTTTGTTTATATATGTACTTATTCTCTCTCTATATATATATTTATATATACACATTCTAGGTTATATTTACAAACATATATGTATATACTCATGATGCATAGAGTATATAGAGAGAGTATATATATATATATATATACTCTATATACTCATGATGCATATATATATGCATATATATGATATGTAATATATTTTAGAAAGTAAATTTATAAAAGAGTATTGCCTAAAGAAAAAATGCCACATATATATGACATATATATACATACACAAATGTATATGTATATGTTTGTGTGTGTGTGTGTGTGTGTACTCCATTTATATACATGCCATCTAGGTCATTTTTTTATCATGATTATTTTTTTCATTTCTATCCTTATTGCATCTACAAAATTTAGTATTTTTTATAAAACAAAAATAACTAACAATAATAAGTGTTCAATTTTCTTACCTAAAGAAAATCACTGTGGGCACTATATAATGGTGGTGCTTCCTTACAGGAAATATTTCATTATTTTATAGAAAGTCAGGTATCCTGCTTTTTAAAATCATCACCATGGAGAACGTTAATGTTTCTTAAGTCACTGTCTATGAAACATAACAGTTAATGTGTTTCTCAAACGCAGTTATCTATTCTCAAGTGACTTGGTGGAATGCTGAGTTGGATGTGGATTATTCCAGGCTTTTCATTTCAAAAATTTGTAACAGCTCTGTGTGGTAATGTGAACATCACTCATGCACTGGGCTTCTTGATGATGCAAAGTATTTCTCATTTATGTTAAACAAAAACCCTTCATTATTTTTTTCCCAGTGGATAAATAAGATTGTGGTGCAGGTAAAGCATGAATTGAAGCTCAGAATTATATGTTAAATAAATTACTTGATATTAATTTCATGTTTATGTGCCTGTATGTGGATGGGTATATCTATTTACACATTTTTAAGCAAATTGGTTATGTTTCAGTATATAAAAACTTTCACAAAAAACTGCAATAAAATTCAGCTTATCAAAATGTGCAGGGAAATAAAAACCTGTGCTCTAAATAAATATAATCGAATGGCAGAATTCTAAGATACAGGATGAAATTCAGGTGGATAATGGGATCGTTGTGTGACTCTGTGAATCAGGGCTAGTCACTGATCTTGTCCAAATATTCACTATTCTTTATAGTTCAAGTTCAGTTTTAATACCTGTGCAAGATTCTGGGTGAGTCCATTGATTTTCATTAAAATATTAAATAAAAATACACTAAAAGAATTATGAGCAGTTTTGTGTGGTGTCAGATGCTGGCTAGAAGTTTTCTCCTTTTTTAATTTTTCACTCATTTGTCAGAGCCAAGCACAAAATTGCTATATTTGATATTTCTACTGTTGGTACCAAATCTCATTAATAGTCTATTAGTTCAAATGAAGATGGAAAGGCAAAAGAAAACACATTTGTCTATACTTTGCTGATCCTTATTAACATGAAGGTCATGGAAGAATGCAAAATTGAAGAAGATAAGATCCTGCTCTCAATTTGCTTTTTATCTAGTTATAGCTAATGTAGTAGAAATGGACGTGGGATAAGTAAGTTCACCCATTTTGGTATGGAAAACTGTATATATTTCTAAATGAAACAGCTCATCTTTGAGCAAGTTACATTAGAACAATTGTCCCAGTCTTATTGTACCATTGCAAGGAATGGTAACCCCTAATCAATGATATAGGGAAAAAACAAATCAGTGAATTCCTGTTCCAGCAGATATGAAGCACAGGGTAGATCCAGTAAATCACAACACTCCTGTCTACTTTTGCACCCAGGCTCTGAACAGATGCCAGGAGACATTCACTGCTATTCTCTTCTACCTTGCATTGTAAGAAGTCTTGCAAGGTATTTAAACCCAATTTCTCAGTATATCAGTGTGAGATGGATGAATAGAATTATAAAGTGTAATTTTATATGAGCACTGTTTTTGTAATAGTAGAAGGCAAACAGAAAGGTATTTAGGCAAAATGAGCATGCTTATTTGAATTTAGTGTAATAGCTAGAAAAATGCCAAAAGCAGTCCCAATCCAATAACATTTGCATTGGGGAATTTATGTTATGGAATAACTTTTAAAAACAAACAAATAAAAGTTGTTCTTGAGGGGTATAGAGGTGCTTATGAATAATCCCAGCAGCTTTGGAGGTTGAGCCAGGAAGATAAGAAGTTTGAGAACATGAAAACGAAATCACACAATATTTGTTTTGAGTATACTAATAAAAGTAAAAATATTTATTAAAATATTTCAGATCATCAGTGGTAACTTAGTAAAACCCTGTTTCAAAACAAATAATAAAGAGGCCTGAGTTCAATGTACTACAAAACAAAACAAAACAAAACAAAACCTTTGCCCTTGATTTTATTTGGTTTACATCAAAGTATTAACAAATCTAGAAATGTATTGAACAAAAGAATTTTGGGACTTGCGTGATAAATATCAGAAAACACTGCTGAGGAATTACCCCCGCCCAAGTGTAATCTGGCCCATGTTTTCTATGAATGACAAGCATTCTTCCAGGACGTAACTCATGCTCATCACATAAGCATCTTTGTAATTCAGTTAAAAGCTACAAAGATCATAGAATATCTGACATGGTCATATAACTTGTATCTGTGAGGGGTGAACAGATTGTTTGGATGGAATAAACCAAGTTCTAGAATGAAAGTACCAGGTCGGGCAAGAAAGAAGACAATGACTATATTTGATAAGACTTTTCAGGAGAAATAATGTATTGCATGGTATCTTAGTACTGTTGAGTAGATTGAAAATGGGTTGAGTAAGATTTAGAATGCTCGGCACTCTGACTTGGAGGGTGGCCAGCGGCATTTTTTCTTCCTTGGCTTCTGTTAGCATTTTTATCATTGACTTGGATGAGCACAGGAAGGCACGTTATCAGATCTGCAGTTGACAAGATCAGGGAGATAACTAACTTGCAGGATGACAGAGTCAGGGTCCAAAAGCATCTTGACAGAGTGAAACAGTGCACTGAGTCTAAGAACATGACATTTAATAAAAGTAAATGCAGCATTCTGTATTTGGGTCAAGAAGCATATAGTTCAAAAGAGTAAAAGAGAGGCCAAGCCAAGCAGCAATATAGGTTAAAATGTTATGGATATTTTTGCCAACTACGAGATTAATGTGAGTCAGCAGGGTGCTGGGTCAGCACTAAACTTAGCAGAAGTGTTGATCAAAGTTTGGTATGTGCAACCAAGATTTCATCTTATATTTGGAATCCTTGTGCCCTAGAAGACTTCAAAAGAGAATCAACAGACCTTGGTATGTGTAAATGAGAAAATGAGGAAGAAGTATCTTGGAACTGAAGAAGAACTCAGGAATATTTCACTTATAAAAGAATTACTTAAATTCATATACATGAAGGTCAAAAGTCTGTATGAGGAATTAGATTTATTTGAGACAAAATGTTTGAATGCAGATCAGTACAAGTGGACATGTTTGGTAAATACTGAAAAGGAAATTCTTGCAATGTGGGTTTACCCAAAATGCAGATTGCTTTTAGGTGGAGAGTTTTTCTTGACTGCAACTTGGAGGGCCGAGGTTTAAAGAAAGAACTCCATGGAGACGTTTCTAGGACATCTGTGCTTAGGCAGTAAATTGTGAGCTTTTTTCAATATTCATATGGAAGCTACAGGCCAACTTTCCTAATGAACATAGATGCAAAAATACTCAATATGATACTGACAAAACCAATGCCGCAAATCATCAAGAAGATTATACACTGTGACCAAGTAGGATTCACCCTGGGGATGCAGGTATGGTTAAATATATGCAAGTCAATAAATGTAATACATCACATTAACAGAGTCAATATTCATGCAAAATGAAATAATGCATTAGATTTTATACAGTAGACTTTGAATTGGTTGAAGAAGATTCATGTAAAATTTCAGTTTTATCATTAACTAATTTGTTTACAAAGGTTAAACTGCCTATTCTATTGTGTATAGCTCTGTCTTTTTATCCAAACACAGACAAAATGTACTTCTGAAAAACATATCATGGTTAGTAAGTTGATTTATCAAAATTCTGATTCATTTCAACCATGTTATTGATTTCACTGCAGTGTGTGTTATTTTTACAAAATCTATCATTGTTTAAACAGATTAAAATGTCTGTTTTGAGAAATCTCTTTTTTAAGTGGGGCTAATGCCCCTTATCCACAAGCTAGACCTTTTCTAACCACTAGGTATTTAAGGAACTCAATTTGAAATCATTGCCTTGCATCACAGAATCCAACATCTGAGCTGGCAGAATGAGTTTGTTTCTTTCACTGGTGGAAAAGACCTTCATAGGTCACTAGTAACTGAGTCACCGGAGAGCTACAATTCTTTCTTAAGGGAAAATGCCATGACCATGGGTGTGACTTCAATATTCAGGCTTGTTCAATCACCTAGTAGGAATTACAGTCACCAGGGTGTCTTTGTAGAAGGTTAAAACACTGGAGAGCTGAAATTAGTTTTCAGAGCGCTTGGTCTTTTTCCATTTTATTTGCATTATTATTATTCTGACCAAAAATTTAAGTTTAAACATAAGAACAAAAGAAAATTCAATAACTACAAAAGGCTGATTCGTAGTACTGTTTCTTTCACTTCCAGGAAAACAAGTAAGGCAGGCGTTATGCACTATTATACCATGGATCGCTTAATTCTGGTAATATGTTTTTAAGTTACACAGGATTTACTGGCATTTTCTTTTGTGGAAGGAAAAGTTTTTGCCATGGTCTCCTGAGATTCTTCTTTCTTTGTATTCAAATGCAATAAGAAGTCTCTAAAATTATGTGTGCATTCACCTTAGATTGTTTTGTTTTGTTGGCTAGAGACAAGCTTTCACGATAACCCAGGCTGTCCTCAGTCTTCGTGTCCTTCCCAGGTTGAGCTCAAACTTGTGATGCCTCTGTCTCAGCCTCCCAGAGTGGCAGAGTCTCAGGTATGTCCTGCCACATCCAGCTTTACCTTTGATTGTGTTTTATAAATGAATTCTTTACATGTTTTGTCACTAATTTAGATTTGGATATGTTATTTTTAAGCCCATAATAAATCTGTCCTGATATATATTTTGATAAAAATAAGATTTTTATCTTTGTACTAAGTACTGATATTTTGTGGCTAAGTTTCTCAAAACATGGCAGGAAGGCTGTCAGATCTTATTACATATTTTGAAACTACAATGAGGTAGCCTTAATAAATTCATTTTTATTTTGTCAACATTGTATCTCTTCATTTTCTCTTTTAGAAATAAAAAGATAGTGTGTCATGCTGAAATTAAATGCATACAAGTTGGGATTTATTATATAAATGAATTCAAAGTTTTAATACACATTTCTAAAAAGCTCTGTGTCTTAAATCACTTTCCTAGTTGCTTGGAACCAAAAACCTACACCCACCACCTAAAGCAGAAGAGGTTATTTTGGCTCACTTTTTCACAAGGTTCAATCCATAATTGGCAGGTGGAGGCACAGACAGACCATGATGGAAGGACCTGCTGTGCAGGAGGAGAGCACAGAGCCAGCGCCTGGGTCACGGGACCCAGGAGGCTCAGAGCACAGGCAGCAGCTGGGAAGGGTGATACACTGTCTTGGTCACACCCCTGGGGTTCACTTGTTCGCACCAGGCTCCACCACCCCCAAGCACACTTAGGACTTTCAGCATAATGCCTTCCTGATTGAATCCTTTCCCAAAAGACCTATTTCTGAGCACAAGAAACTATAGGGGGCTTTCTATGTCTAAATCATAACAGTTTGTATGAATGATTCTTAGCCTTTCCATTTCTTTAACTGAAGTCAAATGTTTCACCCCCATATGTATGATGATGATACAAAAACGAGGAGTATGACTCTGTGTGAAACATTTTTTTGAAGCTCATTCTTGAGGGAAGCTAACCTTCATCAAAACAAACCCATAAAATATAATCATACAGTAAAACAAATCATATAATTTAAAGCAAAGTCTTTATAAAGTGATGGATAGGAAAATTACTAACTATATTCCCAGGTCTTATGATGACTTTACATTATATTTCAGAGTTCTTTACAAACACTTTTAAGCATAGATATATTATATGCACTAATTATCTGGAGTTGGATAAAACAACAGCTACTAAGCCTATGTAAGCAAAATCAGAGCCTTATTTACAAATACTGAATGATTTAGTTCTCTGAGATGTTTTAACAAAGGACCACAGATGGGAAGAGTATAGACATTTATTGTGTCATAGCTCTGAAGTTCAGAAGTCTGAACTCAAAATGTTACGGCTTGAAAATATCCTCCAAAAAATGTACTGGGAACTCAATTGCCATTTAACAATATAAGGCAAAGGAATCTTCAAGAGATGGCTTCTGTCCTCATGAATGGATGCATGTCATCTTCTTGGAAGTGGGTTCCTTATAAAAAAACGACCTTTATTTTCTTCTCTCTCTTGGATGTGCTCTTTCTTTTTACCCTCTGATCCTGGCATGGTGTAGCAAGAAGTTATTTTTCAGATTCCAGCTCCTTGACCTTCTTCCAGAACCATAAGAGCAAAGCCTCTGTTTACTATATTTTGTTCATTCCTAGGTATTCAGATGCAGCAGCACAAAATGG
Source organism: Dolichotis patagonum (assembly GCA_004027295.1). Classification (NCBI taxonomy): domain Eukaryota; kingdom Metazoa; phylum Chordata; class Mammalia; order Rodentia; family Caviidae; genus Dolichotis; species Dolichotis patagonum. The sequence continues at coordinate 11,659 of PVJX010009172.1, forward strand.
ACTAAGATAGAAATTACTAGCAGATTCATACTTATATTAAAGGTACCAAGGCAGGCTCTGTTCCAGATCTTTCTTCAGCCTGTGGCAGTTGTGTGACTTATAACAACCAAACTGCAGCTGAGACATATTCTTCCCATGTTCACTTCTGTCTCTATATGACAATTTTCTCACAAGCACCTCAGTTATATTGCATTAAGAGCCCCCGTTACAACAGTGTGACTGCATCTTGATTTATTATTTACATTTGCAAACATTACATTTCAAACAAGTTTACATTTTGATCTACAGTGGGTTCACCATGTAAACTTCCAGGAAACACAACTCAAGTCATAACATGTCATTTTCACTGTCTATAAAAATATACATTCTTTGTCTCAGGCTCCTTACACCTACCATGGGCAAGCAGACTGCAAACTTTGGGAGAAATTTTCTTCTTGTTATAAAAATAGAGCAGCACGAAGGAATTCCTAGCATTTTTTTTTTGCTTTTGTCCTTGTTTAGTTGGAGAACCCAAAGCTCAAAACTGTGATAGTCATGTTTCTACCATAGGAAGAGATGATCCTAAAAAATGCTAAATGAAATATGGAAAGTGACAAGGATTTATGTTAGTCGCTAAACCAAATCTGGGATTTTGCAGATAGTCCTCTTTTATATGAGAAAAAAAATGCACAAAACATTTCAAATTTTTTATTTGAGTATTGAAGACATCAAGTAATCCTCTTTTCCTATAATTTTTGACACCTTCTCTGTGACTACCAATCTCTCTTTCTATTTGAAATGCACCTCTCTTTAGATCCATTGATGACCTACCCAGCGGGCCCTCCCTCGTTCAGGTGCAGTTCTCTTTACCTCTCTGTCTTGACTCACTAATGTTACCCACATTTTAGCTCTTACCTATAAAAGACATTTATACAAAGGAATTGCCCCTTCTGGACATAGCCTTCAATTTTAGACTTTCCAGCCTCTTGAACATTGAGAACAAATTCATTTTCTTTATCAATGACTCAGTCTTTGGTATTTTTTTGTGTTAGTTGAAAACAGATGAAGACAGATGTATACATATAGTACAAAACAAGTCTGCAACGTGGACCATAAAAGAAGGTCAGGTATAAATGTACACTCACACTATAGGGAAAGGCATCAAAATAGCAATCAATTTAAGGCCTAAATATCATTTTAAAAGATTGACTTTCCTGAGGCTAAAAGAGAACTCTTCCTATTCAACACTGTGGAGCTGGGGAATTTCGCAGTCTTTGAAATCAAGCTGAAGCACCAGCTCTTCTTGGATCCCAAGCCTGCTTGTTTGTTGTCTTACACTTACTGTTCTCCTAATTTGCAGGGTGTCCGAGTGGAATAGAGTTACACTACTGACTGTCCTGCACTTCTAACACACCTTGGGGGTTTTCAGTTTCCATAACAATATCATCTACTTCTACTTAATGAATATCCATCTATTTATCTATCTGTCCTTTCATCTATCTGTCTATATCTATCATCTATCTATCATCTACCTATCATCTATCTATCTATCTATCTACCTACCTACTGTCCTCTTTCTTTCTCTGTCTTTATCTCTGTCTATCTCTGCCTCTGTTTCTGTCTCTGGCTCTGGCTCTGGCTCTGTATCTGTATTTATATTTTCCCTATTTCCTTTTGGTTTTGTTTATTTAGAGAGCCTTACTGCACCAAGACTGGGTTTTTTTCAAAACTCTAGAGTTAAAATAACTTACTTGATATATTTAACTTCATTAATCTGATTGTTCAAGTTAGAACCCAGGGATACATTTTTGGTTTCTCAGAAAAGCAGCACCAATCCACCAATCAATGACATGTGTTTCCTCTATAAAATATTTGCATGCCATATCGCTCCATGTCTCTTCCACTCAGCACATCCTCCACTGTCATCATCTCTGACCTGGACTGCTGCTGGAATCCTACTGATCACTGCCTTTCTGATTTTGCCCATGTTTAATCTGTCCACCCTCCCATAATATATAAACTCTGTGTGTAACTCTTGATACCTTAGGAATTCAGAAACATTTTTCTGCTACTGCAGATACTACAAGGTCCAGGATTCATCTCAACACCTGCTTGTCCCATTTTCTTCCTATTGCTTAAATTCTGTGTTCCATCATTTTGCATATTCATATGTGCACATTTTTCATATTCCAGAAACTTCACAGACTTTGTTCTCTGTTCTACATTTCTAAGATGTTGGGGTGCCTGTATCCTTCCTATTAGCTTTCTTTCATGACCATTTTGTTATTTGTGGAAAATTTCTATAATTGTGTATGGCTAGGATTTTCATTTTCATTGGACCACTTTGTGAGTAGTATGTGCTTGTTCACCAATTTTCTTATTTTTTCTGTGTCTGTAACTTGACTGTAAGCCCCCAAAATGCAGGTCTTGTACATAGCTTCATGCTAAACTCTGGAAGCCTAGAACTTTGCCATTTATACATTGTGATATGCCATTTATACATCCTTCATAAATTCTTTGAGGATTAATAAATAGATACACTGCATTTATTTCACCTGACATTTTCTTATTTATATGTTCTTCTACTGTCCCTATATTCCTAATCCTTTCTGCACCTCTTTATGTCCCTCTTCCTTCCTAATAGAACTAAATTGAAGATTATTAGCAACCTAAGGACTAGACGGGGAATTTTAAATTGCTGATTTTGTGGCACTGAATAAACTGAGCTCAGCAGTACAGAGCCAGGAGCAATCTGCAAATGCCTTTGGAGAAGACCCCCTTCTAATCACCTCAAATTATAAACATCATTGGCTATGCTGCCTCCTGAGGTTACGGCAAAACTTAATCTCATTTCTGTTAATAGCGAATGGCCCTCACTCTCCTATAATTAGTCACCGTGGAGTTTTAGAAAGGTCATTTGGTTGAAATATGAGGCTGCAATTTGTTTAAAGGGGAAAAAAGGCAGAGAAATTATCTTTCCACAATTCATTAGCTCAGGTCAGTTACCTCAAGCATGTGAGATTCCAAGAGTGTGTGGCGGGCAGTCTAGCACATCCATACGCAGGAGGTATGCGTAGCCCTGGAGCAGGCAGAGTCACTAAATTAACATGAATGTGAGAAATACCCAGAGGGTGTATCACACAGTTACCAAAACATTTGATTAAAAAACTAACAATTCGTCAGTTCACACAAATGTGGCTCGGGAGGGGCGGGGCCCACCATATGCACAGGCAGCTGGATTGTTGGGAAAAATTCATTGAAACATCCGGGGAGCAGATAGAGAGCAGCTCGGATTCTTTTTCTTGCTCTTCGTTTTTCTGTAATGGTTAGTAAGATTAAATAAATATGCTTTTCCACTTCTAATTTCATTTAAAAAAAGTTATACATAAGAAACATAAGAAAGAAGTAAAGTCGTGTATTTTAAAAATAAAGAATCTACTGCATTGACTCCTTGTTAATGCACTTGTGTGATACTATTCTCATATTTTTTTTGGTAAAATGAGTATAAAATTATATACAAATCAAGACTGTGTTGAACATTTCACATAAAATTAAAGCTGAAATTCCACATGAATTGATTTTCAGAAACATATTCTAGCAAGATATGAGACACATTGTCATTTCTATCTGATTAACAAAATTTTCTTCCTGAACATAAGAAAACTAATGAGTTTTAGAGGCTAGACACATATTCTGTGTGGGGGTTTTTGTTTTGTTTGGTTTTCAATTTTCAAACTAATAAACTGCAAGGCTAATAGCACAGTACTTATTTAGAAAGTATTTAGAAGTTATTCATTATCATAAATGAACAAAAGTTATATTCTTTGCAATATTTACCTTCAGTATGCATAACATAGAGCATATCTCAATTTTAAAAATTAAAATAGACTTTACAAGTAAATTAGAGGAAACTTAATGAATTAATAATGTTTGTGGCACTGTGAAATAAAACAATTGTGTATCAATTATAATTACTAAATATTGCAAGCATACAGTCATTGTTGCTATAATAATTAAAGAATAATTACTAAAAATTACCTATCCAGAAGAAGAAAGAAAATGAAAGAAAAGGTTAATATACAGTTAAGTGATGTTCCTGATACTCAAAATGAGACAAATACTAAAAACTGTATTACAAAGTACTGAAAAATAAAGATAAAATCAGGAGTCAGAAAAATTGGCATGACGTATTTACCTCATTTTGGCCTTCCATGATCCTATTCCTCCATTAAGGATTATAATATTACTTCAGTTTTCTAAAAGGAAATATCAGAGTAAGATTTTATTTTATGGAAATCATTAGTCAATGGGCATTCTTACAACATAGCGTAAGTACACTGGGTCTTCAACAATGGGTTTGGAGGAAATCAGAGTGAGTTAGAGTCCATACAAGTCCAAAGCGAAGGTGGCCTGGCACGCATGTGTGCAGAACATGACTATGATGTCATGAAACACACATGTGGATTTTAATATAATTCCCCAATGTGCTAGAAGAATTAGTTCAACAGAGATTGGAATATGTACAGAATATGATGAATATGTTAGAAAAAAAGGCCACGATGTGTTTGCATGTTCTGTGATGATGGAAATATTCTAGTTCTGCATTATTTATTATAGTAGTCATTGGCCTATGTGTAGCTACCAGGGCTGGAAGTATAGCTAATGTGACTGAAAAAATCTAAGCATTGACCACTCTGTTCATATAATCTCTGACTCAACTGTTAAAAGTTATATTCATGCATGTTTCAGCTAAGTTAAGAGATTCTGAAAAGCCAAAATAAAACTAGGCAAAAGAAGAAAACCACTAAATATCTAGATTCACTAATTTATTTTATTTTATTTCTACTTATTTTTAGTAGTACATGTTGGCAGTATTTAATGCTTACATTCCTTTGTAACACATATAATTCCTTTGTTATACCTCCTTTATCCCCTTTCCTTTCCCACTCCCTCTATCTCTTGATCCCTTTCCTACTTAAGAAGGATTTCTCTTCATTCATCTAATTATCTATCTGTTATTTTGCTCTTTATTTATAATATCAGTTCATCAGAAAAGAGAAATCATATGGTTTTTAAGCTTGTTTTTCTTTTCATTTCACCTAAAATTTTAATCTCAAGGTGCATTCATTTTCCTAAATGTATCTCAACTTTCTCTTTCTTATGGCAGAGTGGTAAGCCTTTGTGGGTAAATACCACAGTTTTTTAATTCATTCATCTGTTGGTGGATATATAGGCTGCTTCTAAGATTTAGATATTATGAGTTGTGCTGCTATAATCATGTGTCACTGTAATATAATGTATTTAACTATTATGGCGAGAAATCTAGAGTGGCTACAGCTGGGTCAAATGGAATTTCTAGTTGTAGTATTTTTATGAATCTCCATACTAATTTCTGTACTGGTTGTGCTAGCTTACATTATCACCAATAATATAAGAGTGTATCTGTTTTTCGCTCCACCTTGCTATCATATGCTACTCTTTGATTTCTTAATAATGACCATTTTCCTCTCATAAAATGGAATCTCAGTATTATTCTAATTTACATTTCTGTTGTCCAGTTAGTTATTTTTATCATTTCTGTGTGCCTTTTAGAAGTGTCTTCCTCTATCCTCATTACTTCTGGAAAGCATTCCTGTCTCAAGTATTTTCTCTCTCTCTCTCTCTCTCTCTCCTCTCTCTCTCCTCTCTCACTCTCTGTCTCTCTCTCTGTCTCTCTCTCTCTCTGTCTCTCCCTTGTGTCTCTCTCTCTGTCCCTCTTTCTTGCTCTCTCCTATCTCTGTGTTTCTGGGGCCACATGGCCCATTATGGCCCCACATACAGCCTATTTCTTTGTATTCCAAAATCTTGAAGACTATCGACTTTTACAGTTTCTCAGGTATGTTTTCTCTTCTTTCAAAACTCACTGTAGTGGCTATAGAGCCAGATGTGTGATTTATTGTTTCCTGTGAATTGTAAATCTTGTTGATTTAAATGAGTATTTGGTGACTCCGTCAAATTATCAAGATTTTTATCCGTGACCTCCTCAGACACAATAGCTCTCACCTACACTTTACTTCATAGATAGATGCCCCACTGGCCGTTTTCCAGATCATTTCCTCATTCAGAATTAGATAACAAGTCAGCTTTCCTATCTTCTCTTCTCTAAGCACAATATTGATCCTGCCACAAGTATTCATTGAATGTTTCTAAGTAAGGTCCCGTGTACCATGTGGAGAATGGAGATAATAGTAAGACCAAGTATATCTTTTCATGCAGCTTACATTCCAGCGAGTATGGCTGGTGATAAACACAACGAATCAAGAAAATGATGCACTTCAGATTGTTCTACTCTTGAAGAAGTAGTTTCTATGAACAAGTAATGTCTGAGCTAAATTCTGAATAGATTTTAAAGCAAGGAAAAATAGAAATTTAGTATCCTGGGGAAGACAAACATAGTAAGTGGAACTGAGTATGGATTGACAGAGAAAAGTCTGATTTGACCTGACCTTGGGGGTTACCATATGGATATGTTTTTCTTATTAATTTCCTAATACCTCAGTTTTTTTCTCACTTGGAACCTAGACCCCAGATAGATAACTTTGCTATTCCCATCTGCAATATTTACTTTTTCCTTCCTATCTTTTTTTATTTTTATTTTTTAAAAAATAATTACAAATTTAATTTAAAAAACATCACACTCTGTTGTGTCCAATATCATAAAACAATCACCATTGGACATGAAAAATTAGAAAATCTCCCAAACAGTTTTAAAGGGTAATTCAATACCTCAGTGTCACAAACACACCCAACACCTGCAAAAAATCAGGTAAATGAAAACTGATTGCTGGGTTTTTGGAAGAGCTCCTGAATTAACCTGCAGCTTGGGAATCCTCTCCTGGTGTTATGGTTTATGTCACATCCCCCCCCCACACACAAATATGATGCAATCATGGATAAGGCTAATATAGCATTTGTGATTGGTTCATCATCCATCACTTGGATTGGTGGTTTGAGTGCTACACAGACCCAGGGGTGGAGCCAGCATAAAGTGTAAAGCTTGAAGAAGGTGCATCTTCTCTCTGTTTTGCTGGTCTGCACTTTGCTACTGGAGCAGCCATGAACCACTGCCCCTCAGCTTTATCATTTCACCTTGGAGCCAACTGAGTATGGGATGAAATCTCCAAGCTTTAAGAAATAAACTTTTCATTCCTGAGCTTTGGGCATCAGATAGTCTATCTCAGCAGTGAGAGAGAACAGTAACCAAGTCAACTGGATTCTAGCACAAATTGTTCAGCTTTTATCTGTAACTCTTTAGCCTTCATTGTAAGCTTTTCAACATTCCTTCATAGTTTCTTCAGTGGTCTGTCATAGATCCATTGGCTTCCTGATACAGACTAGCACAGGAAACTGAAGCAAGCTCCACCTCTTGGGCTGGACCTTTCATTCTCCAGTGTGTAGACTACCCATAAACAATTCCTCATCTATTCTATGCTATTTTTTTTATTTAAAGGCAAGGAGAAAGAAAAAAAAAACAGAAAGAGGGTAGCAACAATACAGAATTCTGAAGGGGAAAGGAAAAATAAAGAACAACAACCAAAACCACAACAAAAACAAAAACACTAAGAAATCACCACTTGATAAGTTACATACTGCCATCATTGGAAATAGTTGTTCAAGTTGCAAAGTTAAAACATACAAAGTACACATTCAATCTTTTTTTATATGTCTCCCCAGCCATGACAAGATGATTCTTTTATTTCTGCATCTGAAGACTAAATACTTCACAACTGTGCCTTTTAGTGATATGCAAATTTATAGGGTCTGAACCCAGTTGGATTTCAGCATAATTGATTAATTATTCCATTTGACTCAGGCATTTTACTTCATCATCTCATTTTACCTAAACTAATCTTTGTGTCAGTTACTATTTCCACACTGATATTGCAGAATAAATGTTTCCTAATACTTCATGGCTTCAAATCACAGTTAATTCCAATTGTTCTTAGCCCACAGGTTAGAGATGTGGAATAGAGACAGGTGAATAGTTCTCAATGGCAGGCATAGCCAGGTTCCATTACAACACATTTAGAGAATCTTCTGTCACTTGGTTGATCTAGGATGAACTGACCTGGGTAATTTATCTCTAATCAGATCTGATTTCATCCTTGAGCAGGACTTTTAAGAAAATAGAACATGTCGAGCTGTAGGACACTGCCAGATAAAACTCACCTTTCAATACATGGACTGCAAATTACTTAGATCATGTTTTCTAAAATACATCACACAACTAACCCCAAAGCCAGATTGAAAGTGAGTACCAGTTAAAACTACAGATTAAAACATATAGATATAAGGTGAGAAGTGAGGTTATTAATGCAATCAATATGCCTTATTTTTTGGGTTTTTTTGTCTCATTTACTCATAACTCTCTACCTGCAAGATACATCCCCTGGGACACCTATGAATCTATCTTAATTACAGCCTCAGTAAAAAGTTTGAAATTTGGGATATACATCATATCTACAAGAAGCATCTCAGATTTGCTTCGTTTGGATATCAAAAACTATGAACTAAATCAGGAATCTTCTCCCTACTCACCTAAAATACAATGGTGAAATATAAGCAACATATTCATGATTGTGACTTTTGTTAAGAAAATTGAAATAATGGGTCACATTAAACAGTCATCTGTCCCTTGCTATTGGAGGTCACATTACTTGGTGATGCGAATATCACCAGTCTAACAGTGACTATTGCAGTTTCATCTGTCAAGGTTGCATTGTCTGTGAGTTCTGTTTGCTACTTATCCTCCTGTTCTCTGAAAAAGATATTGGAAAATGTGCCTTTTGAGAATTTTCATACCCTATTCCTTGTACCTACAGAGAACTGAAACATCGCGGTTTAATATTTTACTTGTCTATTCCTTTAAAATTGTGCTGATTATCTTTTATCCTCTGTAACACTAAGGTAGGTTTTCTACAAATCTAACTTTTGTTGGCTTTATTGAAGTGTAACAAAACATACACCTTTTGGAACCTCAGTTTTTGTAACTCTCTGCTTCCCCCTCAAATTTTTATTATGTTATTGACCTAAGAGCACCATCTTCTGACCCTGGAATCAGGGTAGAGAGGGGTTATCCAGTGGAAAGGCAAAGGATTTGGATATGGAGTAGTTGTTATAATTAACTCACATTTTCCTACTCCCTACTACAGTTCCTGGTAACTTTCCTCACTTTTTTCCCTAGAATTCCTACCAAAGCCTCTAGACCTAACTCAAATACACTTTTCTTAGAAAATATGCCTTTCTGTCCACATGAGTATTAGGTGTTTTGTTCCAGTCTCCTAGTTCCCTTGCTATTGTGGTGTCTACCACAGTTAAGGGCTTACCTGTGAGTTTATGTGTAAGACATCCCAAACAGAGGAATCCTGTTTTATTTCTTTTCATTATTCTTAAAATGGAAAAGTTACAGTTGGATCTTAAAATTTGTTTTCAGTTGACTAAATTTTAAAAGGATTTAACAAATCTCTTTAAATTTTCAACCAAAACTTTCTCCACCTTTTATACTACTTAAATATACCTTTCAGCCTTCTTACTTAAAACAGACAGTTTAGAGTTTGTTTACATAGAATACTGAAATTTTTCTATTCTAAATTTGAAGTTATAGAACTGTAACTTTTTCACACAAATTAGATAATCATCATCTTAATCTCAAGCACCAAGTCTTATATCCCTCTCATTTTAATTTAACTATGAAATGGGGTAGTGTGAAAGAAGATAAAAGATATATGAGAATTCAACCATGATATATTATTATTGCTTTTTGATATTTTAAATTATTTAGAATTTAGGGAGAGTTTTTTAGTACAAATATTGCTGTGGTCATTGAAACTTAAAGACTAAATAGAAAATGAGCCATTATTGCCTTTGTTGGTATAGATTTTTAGACTTTTTTTAATTTTAAACTTCCAAATTGAACATAAACATGATCTGCTCCTATTTCTGTTACTATGGTAACAAGGTGAAATATCTTACATAATAATTATTTTCCTCATGATTTTGAACCATAAATTTCATCAAGCTTATTAAAATCTGGGCTATGTGATGACTAGACGTTGATATCCAAATGTAGACTATCAACTTAATGCTTAATGTAATTGAAAAGAATTTCATACTGGCTTTTGTATAGTTAGAGAAGAGGTCAAATGGAGAATTCTGAACTTTCTGGAAGCAAATAAGACCATTGTAAGATGTTTGTGTAGAATGAGTCCCCACTAGAGTTAAGGATTTTGAATTCCATTAAGAAAATGCCAAAATGAATTATAACTTAAGCACGCAGTTTGAAAATCTCAGGTCACCAAAATAATCTCAAGATTAAAATATAGAAACCTGAAGCAATGGTTTGTTCTTTCAAGATAGTGAAAGAAACAAAAATAATACTTATCCATAGAGAAAAGAGTCCAATTCAAGTAATTATTATTTTATGGAAGCAAAAACTAAAAACCACATCTTTCAGATGCTGCTCACAAGAAATATCAGACAAGAACAAATTGATAAATAGATAATACCCAATGGGCAATCAAATATTATATTTATATTTTAAGAAGATGAACCAGAATCATAATTTCACTGTATACTGCCAAAATTATCCTTTTTCCAAAGGGTATACACATGAATGAAGAAATTAAACCAAGATTGGAAAATCATCTGCCTATGCCTGGATCATTTCAGATATCAAAATTAATGAGTTATGTTTGACCCTCCAGCAGAAAGGACTACGTAATCGTATTGGCCTGAGAAATAGAAGATTAGGAAATCAAGGCAGGTGATTAAAACAAAGGGGGAAGAAATAACACCTGACATAAGGCATCTCTTTGGAACAAAGCAAAGAACTATGTTCTGCATTCCTTCCTCACTGGATGGAATTTCCTTATAGTCTGGAAACATGATCATCGGCCTTTCACAGAGGGGTGGGGGAGATTTACAGTGACCTGGTATAATCCAGAAGGCCCCAAGATGACAAAGTGATAGAGTTCAGGATCAAATCCAGGGATTTCTAAAGGCAAAGCCCAGGTGATTTTTCAGTACTGCTCATTATTCCAAAGTTGTGGTAGAGAGTACTGAGGTCCTCAAGGCTCTGGACTCCTCAGATAGAGAAGTTTGGCTTAAATGTGGATCAGAGGTCAGGATTCAAAGGAAAACACATCTTAGAAAATAGGGTACATCCATCAGTTTTCAATTGCTATGATAAAATAACCAAGAACAGCTAATTTGTAAAGAATAGAAGTATATGTGGCTCATAGTACTGAACATCAAGAAGTCCAAAAAATAGCTCTGGTGTTTGTTGAGGAAATTCCCAGATCAACACAATTTGGTGGAGGCCACATGTCCAGCTGGACTAACCATGCAAGCTCAAATCTCTTCCCCTTGATGTAAAGCCATGGATGTCATCACAAGGCCACTATGACTTCCTTTCATCCTAATTAGTCTAAAGAATCCCATCTTTAAAGACGATCGACATACTAACTTGGAGAATAAACTTTCAACACGCTGAGGTTTGGAGGAACATATTCATAACCCCAAGAAATGCAGTATATGTCAATAATCTGCTTCACTTTTAAATATGCACTTATATGATTCATAGGATATAATAAAATTACCTCATTCACTCTCAAATATTTTGGCATACTATCCTTAATATTTCAACATTATGAAAAATAATACAATAATATTATTAAAAATAATATCTTTAGGAGAATCAAATGGTGCTTCAAACAATTTCACTTATCTTAAATTTATCCTGATATGTTTTTCAGCTTGATAGATAGCTAAAATAAAATGTAACACAGAATTCACAGACTTTTTTTTGGCTTTGTTTTGTTTTGTTTTTTGTTTTTTTTTTTTTTTTTGGAAACAGGATATTACTATGTGGTTCAGTTTGGAACTGAATTCACTGAGAAAACTGGAAAACTCAAACTCATGGCGATCCTCCTGGCTCCGGTTCCCTAGCGCAAGGATTACAGGAGTGCTTCAGTATAGGTGGCTAGATTTAAATGTACTTTTAAAGATATCACAGAATGAGAGAAAACAGGAAACTATCTATATAAATTCTTTCCGTGTCCTTAATTTTCACATTCCCACTATGCCAAAAAAACCATTGTTAAGACTGTATTGTAAATTCCTTCTGAATTTAGTATACTGACAAATAATATCTTAGATGTGTGAAAAAATATATATATATATATATTCATGCACATAATATGCATGAAAGGTGCATTGTTTGTATGTATCCACATATCTCAACATGAAAAAGTGAGAGTAAGAAACTTGGAGAAAGAATAAAAACCCACTTCTGAAGAGAAAGATAAAAATATTATTAAGAAAAATTATTGCAAATGCATTACATATTTCTGAATTATAGTGATTTCATTCTAAGGAAGCACTGCCCGAACCTTGATGAAATGAGAAAATTCTTTTTTCTGGACCTAGTCAGAAAAGGACATGGCAAAAGAGAATTCTGAGTTGTCCTATCTGGAAATGTCACTGGAATTTTGAGATCAGAGTGGGAGGTAGATGTAGATAGAGAAGACTGTTGAGGCAGAAGGGTAAGCACCAAAGTTGACAAGTGCTTGTGCCTAAGAAAGCTTTTCTGACTAGAGCGAGTTTAGACAATGACATTTAATATCCAGCTTTAGCTCAGCTGTCATTTACATAAAGATTAGTCATACTCTTACTCCATAATCCCATAATATCATGAATGGAAAAAGAACAGATAAGAGCATTGCCCATGCTGTGGTCAAGAGGTATATATATGAGACCACGGAGGTGATAAACAGAAATTCACGACAGCAGGGTATCAGAAGAAGTCATTTGGTGTGAGAGACTGACTTACCATTCCCTGAACATGTGTTCGTACGCCTCTTACAAGCTTTACCCTTGCCCTGAGATGAAGTGAGGAAACAGCAACTATTTCTGAATCAGAAAAGAAAAATACAACAAACTAGAGTATCAGAAGCACAGATAATAGAGATTTGATCTTACTACTCAGGGATAAAGAAAATGTTTGAAGTATGAATATTAATAATGATAAATCAGAAATCACAGAAGATCCCACAGATTTGAGAAAGATAAGAATATTTAGAAAAATGGTCCTGAAGAAATCTGACAATTCAGAATTTACAAAGATCTAGCAATCATTGTAGCCAGAGACTAGCAGGGGTTGTTAACTATTCACTATAAAACAACTAGAAAAAGAACAAAAGCATAAAACAACTTTTTTTTTTAGTTATGGACCAACCCTTTGTACTAGACTTGGATGCTGAGAGATGAAAACTAAACTCAATATACATAGCACAAACCTTGGTTTTTCCAATGAAATCCCATTCAGAATCCAGCTGCAGAGAGGAAATCAAGAAATTCCAAAACAGAATGTTGAGATTCAGGATCAGATGTAGATTTTCAAGTCAGGTACTTTAACAGGCAGATCTGCTTCTGTTCCCTCTTCCATGGTTGTTCTCAAAAACTTGACATTCAAGATCTCCAGTTAATCTCGATATTCAAATAAGCATTTTATATAGGTTTATGAGAACGTTTTGTTCTCATCCCTTGTTATCCTAAAGCTTACAGAAAACATGGATATTCCTTACACTTTCTGCCCCTGCCACCTGTTCCCCAGTTCCCCTAGACAGTTATAAAAGACTGTTTAGTTTTCTCCATATTAAATGTTCCATTTATTTTTATTATTTTGATGAAAATCCTATACTCACCTGCCTGGCAGGATGCATGAGGATGAACTAAGTGTCATCCGGGAAGGAGCTGAAACAAAAAGGCACAAAATGAAGTGCTTTGAGCTATTAGCTTTGAACTATGAGTAGATATTATTATTACTACTGGAGCATATCCTGCCAAATGTTTTTAATGTAATATGTTTATTAATATCAGGATACAGTACATTGCCACTAAAAGTGCAGCAACTAAATATTTGTGACATTTTTTATAAAAAAACAAAGCATCTTATGGCTTTATTATTGAGCCTTGTATAAAAATGCACAGATTTTCCCTGATTTACACCCTAAAATTACTTCTTTAACAAATATAGCATTGAGTTCCATTCAAATGACATCAGAAGCAAAGAATGTAGACATTTTCTTATCAACATTGCTTTCATTCTCTTTTTACTCAAATCAACTTTCTGTCAGCGTCTCTCTCTCTCTCTCTCTCTCTCTCTCTTTTTACTCAAATCAACTTTCTGTCAGCGTCTCTCTCTCTCTCTCTCTCTCTCTCTCTCTCTCTCTCTCTCTCTCTCCTCTCTCTCTGTGTGTGTATGTGTTGACATAGATCATTCAGGTCACACACTCATATGATGATTTATCTGGATCTAAGATGACAGGGAATTTTTCAAAAGTGGTTCCTAGGAACCATTTGGACAGACTGTGAGGTACATAACAATCAAAGGAGAAGGCAGTTTTTTAATGTTTTCTAACAGTCCACAACCTTGCAAGAAGATGAGCTCATAGGCAAATGTGTTACAGAGGTATGAACTGTAGAGTGCAGAGTAGCTAGTGGCTATTTATGTAAAGCTAGTTCTTTGGCATAGAGTTAGATCTTGAAAGAAAGCGGTAGGAAAGAGAAGAGAATGTGGGAAAATTCCCTGCTAGGCTTAGGAAATTGCAAATACTTTTGGGCTTGAAGAAAATGATACTTTTATGAATTTGGTGACTTAGAGAACCTTGAATGTCCATTTTGTGTTGTGTGGGTTTCATATCATGGCTTAAGAATTTTTAAGTGAGGATAAAAAGAATTCAATTTAGAGTTTTAGAAACAAAATGGGCAAGAGTAGTAGAGGAAAGTGAATAAATTGCAGTGCTCCAAGGGTTCATATTTTCTTAATGAAGAGAGCTACCTGCTAATTGAGGTCCAAGAAAATTCATCTGCAATAATGCTGACCAACCAAGCAAAAGGAGGAACTGATTGCAAAGGTATTGGGACAAATTTTGTCTACTCATCAAGGAATGAATCCAATGGTAGTGACATGTATTTATATTTTCCTAGAGTAGAAGAAACCTGCAAAATTTGAGCAAGATCTTGAATATCCTGTTTTGTCAAGTTTCATTTTGCTTCAGTTGTCTGAGTTTACCATTCCCTACTGTGCTGCATTTCAACCTTTATTTAAGATGTCTAGCCATCAAGCATGCATTCAGTGAACGATTTTCTTTTAATTTGGTGTTTTCATTTTATCTTCAAGTACACAAACATAGAACACACATAAATGCACAGCTATACTGCTAAATAATGAATTACTTAGAACATTCACTGTGAGTTCATCTTTTTGTACACTGGTCACTGGGAATTGATTGCAAATACAAAATGGAGATTTTGTCCTAACTTGGAGCAATCCTCTTCAATGGTAATAAAAAATTAAATCTTTCCCACTGTGAAACTTTCTCTAATGTTTGAAATTTTTCATGCATTATTACAAACAAAAATAATGTGCATCCGATGGAGGAGACATTAATTGTGAGTAAGACTGGAGGCAGCGAGACTGACTAAGAATCTATGGAAATAAAACCAAAAATGTGATATTTCCAAATTATGCTTGTGTCTTATAATTTCACTGCAAAGGGAAAAACTTGACAAAAATAGGTTGAGCTACATGTAATGTTCTGATGCATCAGTGAGTGCTGGTTTTAACAAAATATTCATAAAAATTATCAATTTACCTTCATAAGAAGTCTTATAGCTGTTTCTGTCATCATTTTATATCATATTCTGACACTCAGAACCAGAGCTTAACTATTATTCAGAGTAATTAAAAAAGAATTTCAAAATTTAGCTACTATTCAAGGTAATAGGAAAACTTCATTCATATAAACATGCCAAAATATATGATTTTTAAATAGAGAATGCTAATCTAAGTACATTTTTATTTTCAGATAACATTAAAATTCAGCAACTGCAACTGGATGTGGAGATTTAGGGATGACATTTGGAGGAGTTAAGGGAATAAACGCCAGTGGCACACGCACACCCATGTTTACAGTGCTGTGATTCATAATCACTAAACCTTAAAAGTAGCCTGTACATCCATCAACGGGTGAGTGGGTTAAACAATGAAGTATTTGCACACAATGGAGCTGTGATCTGCATAAAAAAACTAAAACTGACTTGTGTGTGGGGGAAAAATGGATGCAACTTGAGATCATAATGTCAAGTGAAATAAGTCAGATGTACAAGCTTAAATATGATGATTTCTTTTAAATGAGAAAGCCAAATTATACATAAGAGCAAATTAAAGATAGATGATAGAAATTAGGGAGCTAGATCTTTCTCTAAGGAGAGGGTGTCCATGTGCCACCTCCCTACAGGGACTGTAACATCATGTACTGTCAAATATACTACTAATTAAAAAAATTAAAATCAGCCTTTTGGTCAGTGGGCCTTTAAAAACAATGAACACTCAACTAAACATATATTTTATTTTCCTGTGTAATTTCAAATATATCCATGAAATGTCCCTTGTTATTTTTCTCCTCTAGAAAAAATAAATATGATATTACACAAACTTTAATGAAAGTGTTTTGAAACATAAAAAAGATAGACTAACAGGAGAATAGGAATGGAATCTATAAAATAGAGGCAGAAATTTATTTCAGGTTGAAATCTGAACTTCTAAATAAACAGAGGATATTATATTTAGTCTTCCAGCTCTGATAAGTAGAAATGAGAAAAAGGCTGTAACCTTAAATTGGACCATGGAAGTAGGAAAAAAGAACAAGATCTATGAAAAGAGAAATATTGGACTAATAATGTATTAATGAATGTGAAACCGTTTATGTCTGAAGAAAATGTTTTGAAGTATTCCAATGAGGAGAATGTTTAATCAATACTAGAACTGCAAAGTAATATCTTAATGTATTCATGATTTGTTTATTATTTACATCATGTCTAGCCATGATGTGCTTACTATCTGGAGTGATTGTAAGAGATGCCTTAAAGTGTTCCATAGAGCTTATTTTTTGTAAACAATAAATTGGAACTGAGAGGACAAACAACATGCTTAAAATCATAAAGTACAACAATTTGTTTAAAGCAAAAACTGCAGTTTACAGATTCTTAAATTTCTTCTAATCACTTGTTTTAATTTGTAAAATGCATTTTTAACAAAAGTTTGTGAATCATTTGTAAATGGGAAGGAGACCAAAATGTAGGGAAAAGAGAATGTAAAGAGTTAAGGTGTGTTATGTAAATGTACCAACTTGCCATGATGAATGTAATCATTATGTACTGCAAGCATGTGTTAATAAAAATAAAATAATTTAATGAAATAGATTTCTCAACCTAGGACTAACAAATTAAATCATTAGTTTCTATCTTTGCCTCTTAATTTGATAAATCAAGTAATGAAACCCACTCTGAAATGCTACCCAGGTAGGAAGTGTAATTTCATGCTCAAATCTTCTGAACATTGAATTGTTTCACTGGTGCTGTAAATAGTGGTAACAGGGATGGTTTTACTGAGTCTCTGGCATGGATTTTTAATGTGTCACTATGAATAATAAGATCGTCAGCAGGCAGATGACCACTCCACATCAGTTCTTGTATTGGGCATCTTTCTGTTGGAACAAAATACTGTTGGTTTGTGAGAATAATTCACTGTAGAAACATGCTTGTAATACAGAATGCACATATATTAAAGTGAATTTCTCCATAAGAAGTAATAGAAACTCAGATGATTCATTCCCCAAATTTAAAAATATTCATATAAAAAGGATTACAATGTTCCAACATAATACAAAATAATAAAGAACATACAAAAAACAAAGAAAAACCCAAATTAACCTGCACTTACTTTTGAAAACCTTCATGAATGATATGAGGGAGGCAAGAGAGAGGAGGATTATTGAGTAGAAAAACTCTATCACTAATGAAATTATTGCTATCTTTTGGATCAGTTGAATCTGTTTTCATGCAACTTTAATGAGGAGTGTACTCAAAGACATTTGCTTTTCCCTCCTTATGAGGATTTCCCAAAAAGTGTAATATCACATCATTCTTTAATAGATTCATTGCTTGCATTGCCTCAGGCTTATTTGGGTGGTGCTTTTCTACAAAATTTTTCACTGTTTCCACATGTTTCACATCTCCTTAATCTCACCTGAAGCGAAGGATTCCTTTGACTTTTTCTCATCTACTGCAGATGAGCTCTCTTCCATGACCCGTTGGTGTTGAGAGAGAATCAGCTGCAAACTGGCAGGGAGAGAGAGAAGAACCATTGATTGTGTCATGTTCCTGTGACATTTGTTGTTATGTACTACTCATATTGAAAGTCATTGCACATTTTTCAAGTTAGAATTTTTGAAATATTTGCTCACCTTGCCAAACCCTAGCAGAGCAAGTTACTCGAAATCCAAGGTTTTACATACCTCTTTCATACAAAATAAAGGAGGAAGACATGATTGCTCACAATTTCTGAGGAAGCATCTTGGGGTCAGCTGGTCTCAAGGCAAAAACATCACGGTAAAGAGGTGTGGGGAGACACAATGCACACTTCATGGCCTCCAGAAAGCAGACTAAGAGGGAAGACTGAAAGATATGTCCTCCACAGGCAAGGCACCGGTGATCCACCTCCAAGGGGACCTGACTGTCAACAGCACGCAGGTATGAACAACTGTATATGAACCTACCAATAAGGACAGCACCTCCTTCATGATCCAAGCACCTGCCTGAGAATCTCTTAATCCAGTTAAGTTGACAAAATTAAGATTAACTGGCACAGCCCCATAGCAATATTTTTTTTATATCATTGTAGATTCTTTGCATAAGCTCTATTTCTTTACCATGAATGCTATGTAGATTTTGACTACTTGGAATAAATCTTGAATTATCCACTACTCTATTCCCCTATTATGAATACCATAACTCACATACAATAATGTTTAGTGAGGAGTGGTGTTTTTAGAGCTGAGCCTTACACAGATGTTGCCTCTTTCTGGCACTAGACAGACTCACATTCACCATTGTTTGTAGGAAACTTACTGACTTTCCCTGGGATACATTGGTAAGGTTATAAGCCTTTCCAGAACTCAGCAAAGTAAATAGTCACAGGGTTTAGTTTCCTGACTCATGTTGATTCTTTGTTTGATATTCCCAGCCATTGCTTTCCTCTTAAGTAGTTACCAGATTTTCCGTAAATTGACAATAATTATTGGATGCCAAGAGAAGATGAAGTCAGCATAATTAGTTGGACTTATTCAGTCATCAATACATGAAATAATATCAACATGATCATGATGTTATATATTATTGCTTTTATTTTCAAATGCTTGTATCTTTAGTTTTAGTCTGTTCTGAATTACCATGTTTGGTGACACTCTGATATTTTGTCTTTCCTGGTCTCAAAAGCGCCAGAAGTTAAACATTAGCAAAGTTAGATATTCATTGTGGAAACAGTTTTCTCCAGCTATACCAATTCCCTCTCTCTCTCTCTCTGTCTCTCTCTCTCTTTCTGTCTCAAAAGTCTTTTACATAGGCATCTGCCCAAGATAAAATTACCGACCTTTAAGGAGAGCTTTTCTTTTAAAAAATACCAATATTTTATCTAGGCTTCAAAACCACTGTGACCCATGGGTGACTAGAAAATCAGTCTTGACTAACACCATCTGGCAGTAGCTGAAGGTGTACCGAGAACTGCAATAGCCACTGTTTGCAGAGACACCAATGCTTGTGTTAAGGTACTTCATTTTAAAAACTCTGATACTTTGGTTGTGTTATGACAAAGTATGTTGCCTTAGGTGTCTATGATGTACATAACAAGCTATGACTAAAATACGCTATTAATATCTAAGGGGTATTTTATTTTATATATTAACATGTTTAATAGGAAGCTCAAATGGGTTCTCTTTGTCATTGTTTCAGATGGGTTCCTAATGATAGAAACAAACCATCTACATCAAACACACTACATCTCTAAATGAGGCCCCAGCTTCCTTGTGAAAAGTCTATGAAGAAGATGGGCAAAAACTTGCTTTTGGAACCCTCAATACAGCATTCTCTGGGGGAATGTCAAAGCATGAAGAGCAAGGGGCAGGGAGTTCATTCTGGTTAATAAAGTCTTTGGAGGACGGTGTGGAGACCATTTGGAAAGCTTGCAATGTGCCACCTGCAGTTTCCTACACAGATGGACTCTGTGACTTCAGACAATGGTGGAACACTCTACTGCGGCCTGCATTAGTTAGAGAAAGGACCATTTTTCCATACTACTACTACAAGAATGAGCGTGCCCTAGGAACTGAGGGTGGTCTATGTCAGAGACAGCTGACCTGGTACCTTCTTCATGGACTTTTGATTCAAGGGAGACTTCCAAAGTGACAAAGGAAGCCGGACAGAGTCTATATGTGGTCCACTACAAGATGCTTTAGAAATGGGCCTTGGAGACAGTGTTCCACAAATTGCAATTGGAGTTTTCCAGCAGTATCTTATATACTTTTTTTGGAATCTTGCTTAATCCGAACAAACAAAATGGTTTGAGTGGATAGAAATCAACCTATATAATGGTGTTATACTCATTTATATTAATTCTTATTTCTTTTTAGGAAGAGGGAACAAAGTTATCTGAAACCTGAAACCTATCATATCTGCAACATTAACACAGACAAGTACTGATAACATTTGTAAGGAAACAAAGTATAGTTGTTCTCTATATCTAGGGAAAATAGCATCCAAATAAAAAAAATAATCGAATGAAAACCCAAGCTGTGTTTGGTGGGCGATGAGAGAGAGAAGCAGTGTTGGATGAGGTGAGAGTTCCTTAGCCTGCTGATCTGAATGAGAGCCCTCTCCAGGTCCCTAAAGACTTTAATATTCATGATCATCCCCAACTCAAACACTGCAGCACCAGGAGGGTGCTATTTACAAATGCTGGTCTTCCTTTGATACCCACTATTTCTTTTTCTAAGGCTTCCTTTTTCCTTTTTTTCTTGTGTTTTTGAGACAGAGTTTCACTGTGCAGTTCAGATGAGCCTTGAACTTGCAGCCCAGGTTGGCCTTGAACTCAAAAGCAATCCTCCTGCCTCAGCCTCCCAAGTGCTGGGACTACAAGGTGTGCATCACTATGCCTGACCTCAAACTTTTCCTTTTTGAAGCTATTTTACAAGGTTCATTGTAATTACAGCCCAACTTCCCTGATTTTCTCTTCCTTTTCAAGATGCAAATAGGAAGTTGTATTTTACCTGTTGCTCATAACAAAGAGACTATCTGTCTTTTAAAGACCTGTTATACAAAGAGTTAATTAAAATCTCTTATACTCCCACCTCCCATCAGTAGCCATCACCACCATTAGGTTGATCTGGATGGAATTCTCAAGACTCATCTGATTTTGACCTACAATAAAGGAGTTTCACCTGGCTTAATTTAATTTCTACATAGGAGTACCACGGTTCACAAACCTAATTCATTCCATGATTCTGGTTCCTGCATATAAGATGGCTGCAGTTGTGTTCATCACGCAATGTGAAGTTTGCAAAGGGAAACAAAATTTGCTGACTGTTTTTGTTAGTGGACTGAATTGTTCACAAAACGAAGTAGTGAACAAAGGAATGTGCTGCTTTACTTGTGCATATTCATTGTTTACAACTGAGTTCATATGATGTCTAATCTGTATACACTGTAATAATATATACTAAGTAGTATATCTTAGATATTAGCTTACACAATTCCTACATTTGAAGTTTTGTAAACCACACATGCATACATGCACACACAAAAAGGCACACACACCTCTTAGTGACTCAGTTATTTAAGAATACATTTCAAAATATTCTCAATTATGTCCAATATTCATGATGTTTTTGACATGTAAATGAGCTTGAGATTCCACCTAAGATTTTTAGATTTAAGATTTTCTTGTAATCCTCTTATGCTTCTTTTTGAATATGCCTTTGTAAATTCACGTATATACCAAATAGCAATGTTCTTTTGCATGTTGTGTGTGAGAAAAGTCTTTAATTGAAAGTATTAGATTTGGTGGTTTTAATCCCACCATCCACACAATACAGAAAGACAGTAGTATTTTATGTGCTTGTAATTTTCAGCAGACAAAATAAATGAAGAGTTGAATTTCAGTTCAAAGATCTCATTTCCATTTTGAGTATTCTGTGCTTAATATTTTTTCATAGATCTTCAAGCACAACTGCATGAATAACTGTGTTCAAGATAAACACCCATCAATTCCATTTGTTGTAATATCAAATGAGATGCATGAATTTATTGTACAATTTTAACAGTATTTAACCACTGGGTTTTAAAGTCCACATTATCTTAAAGCTAAAAATATCTTTGTAATTGTTCTAGTGCAAGCCTGACTTTATAATCAGAATAGATACCAGAAGTCAATGACTTTAAGATACCTGCTTAAATATACAGAATTTTTTAGCTATGTGACTTTTGAAAACTGAATCTTTTACAGCCAGGTAGGGCAGTACCGAGCATACTGGAAGGCTGAGACAGGAAGCTAGTATGTTTAAGTGACTTGGCAAGACCTGTCTCAAAAATTAAAAAAAAAAAAAAAGAAAGAAAAAAGCTATGGATATAGCTCACTGTGAAGGTCTGGGCTCCAATGCCTGGTTCCAAGTCCTAAAAATACAGCTCTAAGTCTTTTATACAAATGCTTGTAATGTTAGGCTATGAAAGCCAGAGTTTTTATCTGGGGCCTCACCTCCCACTCACAACTGTTTCTCTTAGACTCTACCACACACCAACCGGCTTCATCATTTACCTGGGAGAAATCAACTGCCACAAAACTCATGAAATCTACAGAGAAACACACACAGCTGGGAATGGAGTGTTACGGTGTAGACGTTAAACATTCCCTAAAATCGCATGTGTTCAAAGCTGACGGACCCTAAGGAAGGGACTGAGTCATCAAAGCTTTAATATCATCAAGTGGGTTAATCCACTGATGAGTTCATTACAGAACGGGCTCAAGAGAAGGTGAGCCTCGCTAGGAGAAGCAGGTCACTATGGATGTGGCTTTGAAAGGAATATTTTGTTCCAAGCCTTTTTCTCTCAGTGGTTTTGCCTTTCAGTCTATTTCCTGGCATCCAGCAGTTGTGTAAGTTTCCTTCTCAATTCATAGTCATCATGATAATTCTTTCCTGGATGTAGCTGCGAATGGTACTAAAACCATAAGCCAAAACAAATGTCTCCTCTTTAAGTTGTGTACATCAGATATTTTGTCCCGGCAACAGAAAGGTCACCAATACACAGAGATCATTGGCCAGTAATTAGTAAGGACCTGAGATCTGCCAAGAACTAAAATTGGAAAGAAGTTTGTAGGAACTTACAATACATATTTTATTAATTTTCTAGAAATTATGATTAAAATATTTTCTTACATAAAATCAAATTTCTCTGGACAATGTTGAGCATACTGTGAGAATTAATGTTTCTTATATTAGAAAGTTTAGCATATACCTTATGGTATGTTTGGACTCACAACTTCAAAAGTATATACAAATTAATATTAATATTGAAATTAATAGTAGTTTTTAAAAATAAGTTGCAGGCAGAACTGCCTTTAGAAACATAAAATAGATACATTTGCTGAATGTTGTTTTGCTATTTCAGCATAAATGAGAAAAGAAAAACTATAAATATAATCCAAAATTGAAAATGTATTGCCTATATAAGTATACAGCATAAACTAAAAATATAACATCTTTCAATCTTGCAATTTACTTAAAGCCTGATCTAACATTGCATTACGCAAATTGTTTTAAAGGTATTGTTTTAATCTTTACAGAGGTTCTGCTAAGAGGTGCAGTTATCCCTAGTTCCCAGTTATACAAATCAAAACTCAAAGGGATTTAGTAATGTTTAAAAAGAGACTTGATAAGAAGGGGCGGACAGTATGCACACACACAAGCACACACACACACGTATGCACACACAGACACACACACACACACACACACACAGCGTTATTTTCTGTTCCAACGTATACAAATCTCTGATTTTCTAGTCTGTATTAATCTCAATGATAAGTTTTAGGATAAAATTTATTTTGATTAGTCTCACTTGGAATTTTCTTTAGACATTGAGTATATTTACTTTGCATATTCTGTATTATATCAACATTTTGTTGAATAATAACATAATCTCAGTAATTCACAAATTCAGACACAAATCGTAAAGGAGGGAAACCCTTAGCCTTAGATGTTTGGTTAAAAAGTATGTGATGACACCGAAGAGATGACTCTGTGTTTCTCTTCTGTGTCGTAAGCTGCTTTTCCCTCATTCCGACAATGTCAGGGGTTAAAGACGTGGGAAGTTTTATGCTTCACTCCTCTCCAACAGATCTCTTACCTCAGAAATCTCAGCGTGAAATAGTCTGATTTTGCTAAATTCAAAGAAGAGATTTAAATGATCTCTGATAATCATTAACATATCAGCACCTCCCTACCTTTTTGCTCACTTTAGATTCAACTGTTCCTCATTATGCCCTCTTCCTTTATAATCCTTATTTCCCCTAACTCCCTCAAACTTTATTCTCTTATTTCCCTTCCCATATTTTAGTTTTCTGGCTAAAACCATTTATGCTTTTTTCTTTTCCCTTGTGAACAGACAGGTGAATGATATGGGAGGAACTTTCCATAACCACGCTACCTGGACATCCAGTGTAGACTCACAGCTCTCAACAAGGATACACTGGAGCCTGACCATCATGCTTTTGTGATACCTTCCCTGTGATTTTGTTTAATACTCATGTAAATAGATATCTCATCCTTTGTTCTCTTTCATCCAAGTCCTCTTCATCTTCTCATTCTCTTCATATTCAGCCCCACTTTTAAAAGAGTAGATTTAATCAGAAAAGAATGATTTATAATGGGATCCTCAATCAGAAAGAAGACAGTTTTGCTGTTTGTTATCTTCCTTTTCTTCCTCTTCTTCCTTCTTCTTCTCAACAGGTAACTTCATTTCGTTTTTTGCTGTCTTGGGATTTATCTTACTTCCTGAATTTATTGTCTGTCTTCCATGGCCATCATATTTTTCTTATCTACCAGATAATTTCCATTTTCATACTAACACAAGTCATCACAGTAGCCATCGGAAAACAAAGTAATAAAATACTAATCTCTTTTTCCTCAAAGCCTACACCTTTACTATGCTTACATATCTTTATGTTCTGTTTTCTTTCTCTTTCACAGGGTTTGGAGTGATCCTGTTGTGCTCCCCTAAGCTCTTCTCTCTAGACTCCCTGTCCTGTTACCTTGCTGTGCTTTAGAGCTTTAAGTGTCACTCCTGCATAAATGCCCTTCAAGTTTTCATCTCTAGTCTGCTCATCTTACTTGAGTGTTGGGCTCATCTTTATATGCATGAGTGTTAGTTGGATTTCTAAATGTTAATATGACAAAAACATGTGCTTCCACCCAGACCCCCTACCCTAAAGATTTGATTCTCAAAAAATGGCAACACATGTAATTGTGTGGATCTGTACTTCACTAGGAAATGTGTCCTAAATCCCAACATACAGTTTCCTAAATGTCATCTCAGAAATGTAGCCTGAGTTTAAACACTGTTCACTAGCTTCACTGATAAATCCATGAGCACAACGTACAAGATTTTACCTTCCTAATGATTCTAACTATGTGTTGTTTTGTACTCTGTAAGCCTCTTGGGAAAGTGATAGTTCTGAAACACAGTCCAGACCACTTCATTTCATTGTTTAATGTTTTCTAATGCTTCTGTGTTTGTTTTGCTATCAACAAATACAGTAAAAATTTATTCCTGCTTTCTAACTCTACTTTCTCCCCTTTCATCTGACTGCATGCATGTGGCAATCTTCTCTCAAATTCTTTTCTTTCTTCCTGGATAGCTAAAGAATCCTAATAAATATATTACATATTCACTTTAAGCTAGACTCATCATGTAACTTGTGGCAGATTTACCTCTGCAGCACAAATTTTCTAATTCCAACTTCACTGCTATCTCTGTGATAACCTTCCATTTCTCACTTCACAGTTGAAAAATCTAGACTCCCAGGAAAGCAAACATCATCTCCTCAGTTTGTGTTTGCTTTGGAATTTATTTGCAAGGCGTACATCTGTTTGTTTAAAATGGTCTTTTGTTAAATATGTGATGTTGACTTTGTTATCTGTGACTCTGGTTGGGAAGCAAAATAACTAAAAGGAAAATAAAACCTCTCATATCCATACCATCCATTTGTGCTATAATTAAATGTTACTACAAAGCTGTTCTCTGGATAAAAAGCAACTGTTATTATTGTTTTCTCTAAAACAACTTAGCAACCCCGGTAGCTTGCAGAATTTAAATGTGATGGCTCTTGTTCAAAGTGCAGCATGTCTATTAGATTCTTAACTGCTCGTAACAACTTAGCTGCAGAAATGATCTTATCACTGGCGAATGTAACATGAAAGCAGCTCTCTGCATCAGTAGAGGACACAGGCATTAATTGTGATGACTGGGTGCATCTTCCCATAGTGGCACTTTCTTACTGTGACTTACTGAGTGCTAATTACACTACTGTGGTATGTTAATTTTTATTTTGGAGGATGTTCTTTTATAACTCTATGGCATGTTTATAATCTCAATTCGTCCATGAGAATGATTGTCTTAGTTCTTCAGAACTCTTCTGTTGGTCCAGTATTACCTGTGTCTTGTCCCTTTTTTCTTTATGCAAAATCAACAAGGACTTTAGGCAACTGAAGCTAGTTTTTGAACTGGGTCTCTTCATATAGTTGAAATTTAAAATTCTTTTAATGAAATTCAAGTCATCATCAAACATGATGTTCAAATTTTCTCCCTAAAACTTTTAAGTTAAATTCATTGGAAACTGTCACTTTACAGTAATAAATACTAAGCAGCATTTGAGTTTTCAGTTCTCCTTTCCTGGATGTTTTTATGGAGAAAACAATATTTAGGGTAAAATAATTATAACCTTTATATGTGGTCTGTGTATAAAAAGGCTAAGGGGCTCACCATGGTGGTTCCAAACCAAAGGACTTGGGTACAAGAAGGGAAGCCAGAGTCCAGGAAACTCAGAAGAAGCAATTATAGTCAGATAGGGCAGGCAGCAATATAGCAAAGCTTAGGATAAGTTTCATAGTGTTTGTGTACTTAGTCTTAATATTATTAGCCGGCATTAAGTAAAACTACTCCATCTTATCTCAAGGGAGACTGAAAATCAGAAAAACAGATTTACCAAAGAGATAAAAGAAAAGATGTCAAGTGATGGCCAGATTATTTTATTAATGTCTTAAAAGCATTCTTGATCTCATTTTCAACTGGAAGAATACACTTAAAATGTTCTAGTTTTGGATAAAACTGTAGGATTTATTAAGTAAGAAAAAATAAAAGTCTTAAATATATTTGCATTCATAATGAAGAAGAATTCAGTGACAAGAAGATCTGAAACAATATATACTGCATTTGGACTTCAGAGGAAAAGCCGGAGACGGGAAAGGAATCACAACAGAAAAATGTGTTGCTGTGAACATAGCTTCTTATTTATTGGGATTTTTCAAAATACTTCATTTTCTTAGCTCAATCTCCATGCCACAAATATACTACCATTGCTTGTGTCCTGGGGCAAAGAATTATGTGAATTTTTTCTCTGATGCAGACTCGAGAGAGGGATGGAAAATACAACCAAATTTCTTATCACATGGTTTCCCCTCAAAGGATTCTCTACAGTATTCAAGTTATTTGCTCACATGCAGGAACACTTTATCTATATTCAGTTACACTTGCTTGCTAGATTTCATTCTGTTTGAGTCTCTAATGTGTCACAATTTTAAGGGTTCATTGTGGTTTCTTGGAATAGTACTGAGGACAAACTGCAGGCACAAAGGTGCCTTTTTAACATTAATTCCAGGCAGTGGCAGTTTCTTTGCAAAGCTAAAAGAGTCTTGGTGCATGAGGCAGGATGAATATCCTAAGGGGAGAGCGAGCTTTCCTTTTTTTATAATGTGTCGAGCTGGTGTGAGGTAAAGTGTAAGCCCCCAGCTACACTGAGAATCTTCCTTCTTTATTGACTGTCAAGTGGATGCCAGATGGGGGGATTGTGAGCCTCTTTTTCATTTGAGATAATGGCAAATTGCAGCATTTGGGAACATGAACACCTTGTCTCTATACTAACATTTCAACTTTTAAAATGTTTTCATAATTATCACTGTCATATCACTTAAGAAGCCTGAGAAAGACAGTGAACATGGGAAAGGTGGAATTCTTAGAAATACTTCTTATTTTACTTTTATTAGATCAATTAGAAATAATGGCATGTGCTAAGCATCCTGTGTTCCAGGTACTGTGCTAGGGCCTTACAAGCATTACCTCATCGGTTCTCAGAATGATCCCAGAGACAAAGTAGTAACCCTTCTAACTGGAGAGCCTGACACAGTCCACAATATGTGGCTACTCATTCAGTGTTTCAATGCATGAGGAAACATTTTCCATTAGTATCTTTACTGAAATTGCTGAATTGTACAGATGAAAATCTAAGATTGATAAAGACAAAGTAACTTACTCATTTTTACTTGGTAGGTTAGCCAGAAATTCAGTGCATGTCCATCTGACTAGAGGGATAATTGTTTTAATCATAAAGGTTTGACTCAGCAGCTCTGGAATTTCATGCCACACTTTCCATCAGCGCCTCTGTGCATTGATGGCCGTGAGTACCCTGTCCTCTGTCTCTTGCCTCATATGACTGAAGAACTTTTGTCTCTTCTCTACCAGAACAAGTTTTCCCCCCTAATTTTATAAAAACAGTAGCCAAGAAAATAGAAGACTCACATCAAAGTAGACATTCTGAATGAAGGAATTTAAATGATTAAGAAAAATGTGATTGGATTCCTCAATGATGTGAAAAAATGAACAATTGCTTCTTGGTGAACCTTTTGTATTATGGTTAAAATGGGAAGGTTGGATCTCTCCTTTAGCAGTGCTTTGGGTTCAGGGGAGACAGTTAGCTTTTCCATGCCTACTAGCAAATAAATATCTTTGAAATATTATTGCCATAAGTGAGAAACACAAATTCAGATAATTTGGGCTTAATAAAGCATAGACTGATCCTGCTCGAACTGATTAGGTATCACCCTTTAACAGAAATTGTTAAAAGTCCAGTGCAAATTTATATATGCTGAGGTTTGTGTCTGTGTGTGTCACTACATAAATTTATGATACAAATCATGTTCTTCCTCCTTGAGATTGTTCTCCTTCATCATCTCTTGACAGCTTCCATTCAGAATTCCACTCTTTGGCTGCCACCATCACACCTTCTCTTTTGTACTCTAATCCTACTGGTTCCCATTAAGCATAAACTTTGTGGTTAAAGTTGGTCCATTTGGTTAATTCAAGATAATCTGTCTTTTAGCTGCATCTGAAAAGTCCTGTTTTGCCTCATAAAGTACATGTGCACAGTTGCAAAAGATCAAGCCATGAGCATCTTTGAGTTACTTTGCCAGAGTGTATTTGAAATGAAGCTGCTGGCAACAGGAGGGGAAGAGGAAGAAGGATATAAGGTTACTGAGAATGAGAATGTTCATTAAGAATACTAGAATTTTGGCAGTGTTCTTGAAATAGTAAGTTTCATGATGCAAATAAAGGGGTATTACAGTGACATAAAGGTAAATGGCAATGCTGGAGACATCCCATCTTTATTCTTATGAGAGTAGATGTAGCAGTGGTACCAGTAACTTGAAAACAAGGAAACAAGATTGAACTTGTACCTGAGCAAGGTACAAGGGCATTGTCTTTCTGATCAGGTTTGTCAAGGGCTCGAGGACATCACTCTAGTGCATGTGTGCCATTTCTACAAACAGTTCGCTACCTGGAGAATGTATAATCTTCAGAGCTGTTTTGTTTCAGCCCAAAGAGACCTGGAACACAACACAATACCTTTATGTATTTAAACTCAGTGGCCATTAAATTTCAAATGAAGCAATGTATGTCATATTTATTCCATAGTTCCTGGAGAACTGTGAGCACACAGTAGGTCAATGATACCATTAATAAACAGAAACCCAAAAGTTATCTTGAAAACTTCCCCATGAACCACAGGGGTGCCCACAGGGTATCCCCTTCTGGTCATAACCAATCTGTCTACTCTTCTGAAGCACGAGGAACAGGAAAACAATTCTTTCACTTTATCAGACTCCACTCTTTGCCCAAAGTATGGCTAATGGTACCCTGTAACAGCCATGACAACAGCAGAGCCCTTTCCTGGTCTTCATGGTCCTGTCAGTCCATGCAAAGGTCTCACGTTTAGCCCTGTAGTGCTCTGCCTTGTGAAGGAAAGGAAGAAGGAATAATTCAAATGATCACTCCTCTGTCTCTACACTAGGATAATCCTTTGGTGTCTTCCTAGCTCTTTAGCAAGCCATCCTTCAAACAGATAGAAAGACGGAGGAGTCCTGAAACAGGTAGGGTACGTGTCCTAAGAGCAACATGGCAGAATGCGTACAAGTTCCTATGCTGAGTCCCTCCACTGCGGCTGGGCTTGTGAGATACACATGGTGTAGTACGGAAACCCTGTATGAAACCCTGGTGCAGGTAGCAATTAACTGGGGAGATTCTGAAATTTTTCTTAGATCCATTCACTTTCCTTCACTTGAAAATATGGATGCTGCTGTTCTTCAGAGGAGATTATGAGATTTAGAGATAAAGTGGTGATATCATGCCCAGAAATACTAGACTTTTGCCAGAAGGTTTAAATCTCCTTTTTCTTCCCTCACCACAGTGTTTGTGCCACACCCAGAAATTCTTGTGTGGATGTTCCTGGTAGGATCTGTCCAATAATGGAGTAACGAGACCCAGATTTCCATGAGAACCTGGGAAGGAACAGCGGTAAAGTTTATGCAGCTATAAGTTATGTTCAAGTGCTTGAATTTATACAAAAATCAACAAAAAGGAGTTTTTAGTAGTAATTTGGTGTGATTGTTTATCATCTTTGTATTACCAATAGAAAGGGGCATGGGAACAGAAGAGGGGATAGAGTACAGTACTGTTGGAATGGGAATCATAGTGACCTGCAAAAGACCGTTAGTACGGGTAAATTGAGAGAAGATAGGCACCCAAAGATATTTGGGATATTTGTAAATATTCACAAGAGAATGCTTGAGTGATTGGCCTAGGTTTGAATTAGAAAGCTTAATTGTGTCACTTGGGAAATCCTGTAGATTATTGATCATATTGGCAGAAAATATAGAAGTAGCAACAGTTATGCCTAAAATTAGTGTGTTGAAGTTCTAGAAATGTTGTGTTTGGGATATTTTCTGATATTCACAGAGGTATGTCTCATGGTGAATTAATCACATTTTGTCTCTTTGCTGATAGAAAATGCTCAGTAGTTGAAACTTTCAGAAAGAGAGGATTAATTTGGTTCATAGCTTCAGAGGTGCGAGTCCATGGTTGTCGACTCCAAGGCAGAAGTGTTATGCAGAAGGGCATAACAGAGTGAAACTGCTTACCGGTAGTTACAGTGGACAGAAAGCAGACAAAGTGAGCATTGTTGAAAAGGAAGGTCAGGACCCAGAAATAGCATTTAAGCAAGACCACATTTCCATGACCCACACAGGCATATCCAGAAGTACGCTTCTGTAGATACTTAGGTGCCTCTCACATCAGCCAAACTGAGAATCAGTTTAACTGCTACACATGAACTCATGAGCATGCAATCAGGACCAAGGGCGACTTCATATTCAGTGGGTACTCCTGTGACACTTCCACTGCTGAATATAGAGAACCACAAAGCAAACATACAAGCCAAGAGAACCTCCCAGATGTATCCTTTATGGAAAAGATAAAGCGTTTCTTGACATTCTTATAAAAGGCTACTTTCACCCACTGGTATAGAGTAGCATGGTATAGAGCTTGCAGTGAACCTACTGGGTTCTTCCTCTGTTTAACCGAATGGGACAGTGTAGATCAGGGGACGCTGGAGAATGGGGGAGTCTCACAGAATAAGGTTTCACACTATTTATTCCTCATCACTATTCCAGGCATTTCTCAGTGGTCCTCTCAAAATTCAATCCTCCCTTAAAGAAGCAAAGGATCAATTCTTTTATGAAGCATAGCAACTTTACATGTACCTTTTAATATTTTTTGTTGTTTTTTTTAGTTTCTGTAATTTTCTGCTCTAAGGCCACTAGTCCCCAACAGATTTCTACTATTAGTCTCTTTTAAGCATAATGGTGCCGTCTCATTTTCTTCAGTTTTCAGAACACACTATTTCCAAGTTGAAAAGCTTTTACCAAGTAATTCTTCTCCAACTGCTTTTTATAACTATAAAGTTCCATAATGTGGTTTTTCTTAGCCATTGAGAGAAAAACGCATTTTTTCTTTGCAAATGGGGATTTCTTTGTTACAATTTTCTGCTCTGAAATGTTAAAACATATCTCTAGTTGTTTTCTTTTTTGCCTTCTCTTACTCATATTTCTCTTCATAGAGTGAGGCATATAGAATTATGTATAATATTGTAATCCCTTCTGGAACCAGAAGAGAAACATGGTTTCCATTATGGTTTGTTGCACTTTTATTCCTGTCTTTAAAAGATAGTTTAAGAAAGTAATCCGTTGGGATTCAAGTCTATTTATAATTATAGGCAACCTGTGTCAGAAGATGAGCTATTTCTAAAATTATGCTTCTTTTGGGAATTGGTCACTATTTCATTTTTCTGAGAAATTGTGCAATAGTTACATTAGTGTTGCAAGATGCTTATCTTGCCTGCATGATCACAGGCATAAATGTTAGTCCCTAATGATGCTATAGCTCCATACCCTCAACTACATCCAGTCCATGTGTTGGTATGCAGTGCTCGATAATAATTGTATACACCCATGTATTGTATGAGCTTTATTATCAAGACCTTGTAATTTCAGATAATGTTAATCAAAATGATCAAGGCTTTCTTTAGTAGATACACACCAATTCATGGACCTCATGATTTGTGCATTGACCCATTTATTTGTGTTTGTGTTTTTACAAATTCCTTCTAAAGAACACGCTTTTTCCCTTTGCCATATATAACTAATACCATTAGGAATCTGGATGACCATGTTTGTAAAAAGAGGCCCTACCATTCTTTTCTTCCTTTCCAAAGTAAGTATGAAGTATGATGAGTGCTTGCGCTATTCTCATGTTTCTAGCTGGAAACTGAGACACAGACAAATTCTGTAGTTTTCCTATAATATGTCACCAAATCAGTGAGTCTTTAATGGTCTGAGTTTAAAATTCAGACCAGAGCCCAGATCCCCTCCCCCAACACTGGTATGTGGTTACTGTGGTTTTAAAAGTTTTGTGCTGGATAATCCACCCATGCAGCAGCTCTCTGGTCCCCCTGCTAGGTTTGGAGGTGATGACATAGCTGATGGATCAGCTAAGTCACAAAGTATTATTTTTTGAATTGATCTAGTTTTGCTGACCACTGGGGCTAACCCGGTAACAATACCTTTATGCAATCTTTTAGGCTACATGGAAATCATAGATGGTGTCTGATGACATCTTTCTTTTAAACCTTTGCAGAATTTAGAACATGAAACTAAAAGGCATTAGAGAACCCCTGCTCAGTTAGACTGATCTACTAAGCACATCCTAAAAATCTACTATGTGGAAAGCAACGCTGAGCTCTTCTTTATTTATTTATTGTCTCCACCAGGCTGTAAGTAGTTTAGGAAAAGGATTTTGCCCTTAACCATTACCCTTGTACCTTACACCCTAGAACCATAACTAGAATGCTGTTTGCTGCTAACCAAACAGAACACAGATCTATCTTTTGAGTAGCTGTATCCTTTCTCTCCCTCCCTTCCCACATCTCTTGCCATGGTATAAATATCACACTGGTTACCAAAAGCTACTGCTTTCATTTACAATCTATGTTTCTTATTAGGATGTAAATTATCTCAGAGGAGAGATGGAGTTTCACTCATATTTTCATCTGAAGTATCCAGCAGCATCTATAATAAAAATTTGTTCTCAATAAATATTTGTAGAATTTGATTTAAAATGAATAAATAAGCTTGATTCAGCAAAGAGTGCCAAGCACTTTAATTTTCCACTCAATCTGAAAGGCACCAGATAAGAGTTTGTTTTCGTGGGACTTATAATGGCGTTTATAATCAATTGTGAATTGATTATTAAGGTGTAGTCTTTTGGCCCCATGCCCACCCTTCTGTTTTCTACTGTGTGATGCTGCGAAAGGAACTTCCTTTTTTTTGTCACCTGACTTCCTGATTGCTCTTTCAAAAAGCACTATAAGAGGGAGCATATAAAGAGTAGGAAGAAGAGAGTAAGATGACACTTTCCTCTTGCAGCTTGCCTGTTGTATTGAGCTACTTCTATGGCCCCAGAATAACATGTTACCCTGGGTTCAGCAGTGAGATGGAGAATTCACTTTCTTCTGACACACAAATACCAACTCTCTGTGTCCCTCGGAGGTGACAGTGGTATAAACGATTTCTATTCCAGATCCTCTTCTGAGCTCTAAGTTTTGAAACCCCAATTCCAATCAAACCCATAACTTTATACATGACTGTTGAAGTAGATGAGACCTTAGCTGATTCCAATATAGAGAAGAGAAGTAAAATGTGATTTCATTCTTTTATGTGTTATTGAGAAACACTATTTAACCACGTGTGTTTCAAAACCAAGAGATGTAAAGATTTGGTAGAAACCCTCATGGAATTTTCTGCCTGGTACAAAATCGACACGATATTAGTTTATTACATGGCACTATGTGGGGTACTGAGGTGCTGACGTTGTAACAAAGTGACATAGCTTAATATGAAAATCCAACAATGTCCTAATTTCTAAAAAAAATTGTTTTGTAGTGCGTCTAATGGTAACCTCTCTCCTCAAATATTAGACATGAAAATGACAAAAGTATTACTGATTCTGCTCAGAGTATTTACTCTATTAAATACTGAAAATCCCTTCCTAAGTAATGATTCAATATCGAAATTTCTGGACCTCACTTTATGGGAAAGATAAACATTTATATTAGACATGAAAAAGAGTTTTTTGCTGCCTTTTTTGCATTTCAGTATTTAATTTCCCCACTGAATCTTAAAAGCAATTAAAAACATGTATAACTCTTTGCCTTCTGACATTAGGGGGAACATTGCCTATGGTTTGTCTACAGGACATTGCTGTTTTATAGCTCAGAATTGAGAAACAAATTTTCTCATTTTTATCAAACTCTAGAAATGTGACCAAACCCAGAGTTCTTTAGAAGTCAATGTAATTAGCATACATGGTTG
The DNA here is from genome assembly GCA_004027295.1 of Dolichotis patagonum. Lineage (NCBI taxonomy): Eukaryota > Metazoa > Chordata > Mammalia > Rodentia > Caviidae > Dolichotis > Dolichotis patagonum. The sequence continues at coordinate 46,881 of PVJX010009172.1, forward strand.
AGCAATAACTCTCCTGAAGACGAATGAGAAATAGGTACAAAAATACAGACAACATGTAATATTTTCCTATTAGAGACAGTATTAGTTTAGAAAATTATCTATCAAAAGCTGATATTACAGTCTGGGCTGTGTGGCACGTAACTGTTATCCCAGCACCTAAGACAGAGGCAGTAGGATTGCCTTGAGTTCAGGGCCAGCCTAGACTGCACAGTGAGACCCAATCTCAAAAACAAAACAAAACAAACAAGGACAAAAAGAGCAAAAGGGAAAAGAAAAGAAAATTTCTATTACTATATAAATTTATATAATCAATTTTACTTGATTTGCATATGACTGGAAAGTTCTTTACAAGAAATTATAGCAAGAAATTCTTCTGAGGAGCTCTTAAAATACTATTTGCTGCTCAATTTCTGTGTATAAATATGTCTGCTAATGTTCCATAATTTTGTTATTTATCAAGATTAATTTATAAAAATTCCTGTCTTTATGTTCCTTGGATGCATTTAAATATCATTTGCAAAAAATACATTTACTTTCCATAAATGTGGTGCAGACAGAAAATGAGATGGCAGAATATTTTTAAAATTTTAAATTATTTAAAAATATTGTTTACTTCTAAAATGCATTGTTATATCTTACTAAAATTTTGGGATTTGTATGTGAAATAGTAAATAGAAATTAGGTATGGAAGTGCTTCTAAAATTTCAATTCCATCAATTAGTACTTCCACTAAGGTATAAAATATCTACCTAGTGGTCTCATCAAAGTTGACAAATTTAATCAACAAATGATTTTGGGAGTTTTTTGTGTGTTAGATATAGATTAAGGATGAGATATACAAAATAAAGCATGAGTTATTTGATCTCTTTAAGTACTGAAATTACTTTATAGTTTGATATTATTTCTTACAAAATTGTACATAAAAGTTTTATTCAGTGTGAGGTCCAGTTTTGGTACTGGCAATACATTGGATGACAAAATCCACACAGAATCCCTGACACATACCGTTCACAAGCTTCAGGGGAAGCAAGATTTTCAAAAATCAATTATGTAGATACATATTGCTTTTAAGTAAACTTACAGGTAGAGCTAAAAAAGTGTAAAAATTGTACAATGTAGCCATCTAACAAGCTGATTTCCTCTATTAATAAAATATATTTGTTAAGGCAAATTAACCAATTTTGATACATTCATGACTTAGTCTAAAAGTTATTACAACTATTTATATCTAAATATTTATTATTTAAAAATAATAAAGTGCTAAGTTATTTGATAAAGTAGAAGAAACTTAACTTCCCATTATAAAATCAAGCAGAGAACTACCACTCATCTGAAATTCATGCTAAACTGAGAAATATACAGAATTTGGTTAAATAAAAGAAGGGTTTTTTTTTATAGTTTAAAGAGACAACATATGCAAGGATATTGCTATGAAAGAGAACAAATTTTTAAAGAAATAGATGATATGCTTTGAAGGAACCAAAACGTTGTGAGAAAGAAACCTGCACAGGCTCTTGCAAGGGAGAAAAAAGACAGCACAAAACGTCATTTTAATGAGTTTGGCCTTCATTCTAAAAAACGCAAAAAAAAAATCATTGCAGGGCTTAAATAAGCTATCATAATTGCATCACTGTTTTTAAAATTACTCTTTAAAAGAACCACAGTTAGCAGTGAGGTAGCTGGGCCTGGTGCTGTATGCCTGAAAGGTGGGCTGAGGCAGGGGGGATGGCCATGAGTTCAAGGCCAGCCTGGGCTACATAGTGAGACCCTGTCTCAAAAAGAAAAAATTAAATAGCCTTTGAATTTCAGTGTCCACTTTACACACAAACTGATTCCTAAAATCTCAGGGAACACTTAACATGGTTACAGTGCCTTCAAAAGTGGTATAGTGATAGTTTTTAGATTAGCAGAGAACATACGAGGATGCCCGCACCAGTTCCAAAGCACCTCCCAAAACTTTAACAGGAGGAGTATTTTGAGGGAGATAATGTTATGTGTTTTTTAATCGTAATAAGTCTTTTTAATTTAAGCATTCAATGCATATTTTGATCATCACTTCTAGAGTCGCCTAGGGACTCTGGAAAGGTTTGCAATGAAAGTGTCAGTTGTACGACAGAAAGGATTTCAAGTGCACCACAATCATATGTTACAGAACCATATGAAAAATTAGAGACTCCAAGGCTCTTTCCAGGTTAATCGGAAATGGTCTTGAAGTGCTCATGTAAAAATCTTCCTGATTTTTTTTCCAAAGAATTTATGCACACATCTAATTTGGTGCTGCATGGAAAATATTGTGTGAGATTCCAGTAGCAGAATTGTTTTTAGCCCACATCCCAAGAAATAGGTGATTACACCTCTTCTGAAATCTGTGAATGCATTTCTGGCTGTGTTTTATATGGATTGTGCTTGTGACAACAGGTGAAGCTGCTGAGAGAGAAAACATGAACACCCATCTGTGTGAGAGAGAATTGTGTCCACAAAACAGATTTTTTCTGTTGAGCAAGATGAGTTACTCCTTAGAAAGCAGTTTAAAAAAGACTGGTGATATAAACACAGCAAATCCAGTCGGTGCCATAGGAATTACAAGAGATGATGTGAAGGGCTTCTTCAAGAAGACCTCCTCTTCTGAAGATAGATCAATATTTTCACAAGTCATTAGGACTAAGCAGAAGTTAATATCCAAGTCCAACTGTGTGTGACTGACATACCTGTGCTTCATGTTGGGAGAATAGAGCATAGACATCCTCACTTTGCAATGTGGATTCAAATATTCTCAGGTTTTAGTTCACATCTTTCATTGCAAACCTCTCCAGAGTCCTTAGGTGACTCTCGAAGTGATGATCAAAATATGCATTGAATGCTTAAATTAAAATGACTTATTACAGTTAAAAAACACATAACATTATCTCCCTCAAAATACTCCTCCGGAGTTCAAATTCACTTATGTCATTGTTTTTGCTACTTTCTAAAGCACTTCTGAAAGTATTCTTTCATGAGCCTTTTTAGAGTTATGATGAAAATGGAGTCTTTGCCGCTGCCTAGTGTCAACTAAGCTGTTATGAAGGCAGGCTTTAAAGGCTCCAGAGTGTGTCCCTGTGTAGGTCCGTCACTGGATCTGACATTGGCTGACTTCTCATCTGACCCTAAGTCAAAATGATCATGAAAGGTAAACATTTAAAATTAATCTGGGATAGCAAGGCCACCATGACTGCAACTGGAAACACTCAACAAAAGAGGACTTCCAGGGCTGCTTTGGATAGAGGTAAACAAAACAAAACACACAAACCAACAAACAAGTGAGCTAAGAGTGTTTGGAGAGAAGGCAATATTGAAGAGAATTAAGGGCAATGTGAGTTTCATTGTAATGGATTTTTAGATATTTAGACATTCATTCTATTTGTCCATCTTAATTTTGTGAATCTCCATGATGTTCATGCTCCCAATTTTCCCATTTTCAGAAAAGGTATTTGAAAATACGTCATAAATACAGTATCAGTCACACTGCATTTTATTTTTACTAATAATATATGATTGAAAGAAATTTTTAAATTTAAAGACATAGGAAATAATGTTAAAATTACTTGAAATCTTCCTACCTGGAGACATTAATCATTAACATTTTGTATGTAGATCAATTAGGAATCAAAGTGGTATAATTATATTACAGTCTCTCTTTCTCTCTCTCTCTCTCTCTCTGTCTCTCTCTCTCTCATACATCATTACACAGAGTAAAGAGCACAATATGCAATAATATCCAATTATATATATATTGTTTTGTAACATCTTCTCCACATGAATCTCTTCTTTCTCTTTTACTAGGTTCTTCATTTTCTTAACAGAAGCCTATTTATGTGACCCATCTATTTCTCTTGTTCATAACACAGTGCCTCTGAAGCATCCCATTTTAGCTATGTATTTTAAATACAAACAGTTGTTGATTTCATATTTAATTCTTATATATTCCATTCACATATATGAGTGTGTGTGTGCGTGTATGTGTGTGTAAATGCATAATTTCTGAGAATCAGCAGATAAAAATGCTATTTAGGCAAAGGTGTACCATTTCTCACTGTGGACACTGCAAGAAACCATACATTTCAAGTAAGTAATTACTAAAAAGACAAAATCACAGCAACTGAAAATGGCCCATTCAAGATAGCACTGATGTTTCTGAAACGCTCTGTGTCCAAGCCCCAAGGTAATACTTGGCGTTTCTTATATTTGTATAGCACCCACTCTTTGTAGCACAATACGAAGTATCTTACATAATTTTCCTTAACTTGTGAGTTCCAGGTTTAGGAGTAAATTTAAATTTAATAACTTAATTTGCCCTTTCAAAGTGCCAAGTAGTTCATAGTGGTGTATAAAACAAGGTACATTGCTGAGGATAGAGCTCAGCAGAACGAGTGCCTGCCTGGAAATTGCAAGGTCCTGAGTTTGACTCCTGATACCCTCCCTCTACCAAAAAAAAGGTTCATGGACTGTTCTTTGATAGTAAGAAAAGCATAGAGGTCCAGTATTTTTGAAATGATTTGGAGGATTTTCATGATCTAACAAAAAAATCAAAGATTGAATTTGGGGAATGACTGCTGCAACAGAATTTATGACTGCTCAAAATGTCTCCCAATTTTATCCCATCAAGTTTTTCACGTAGAAATAAATCGAATACTTATTATCTGAATTATATATTTGGTTGCATTTGAAGATGAAATGTATCACACAATCAGCTCTAGAAATAACATGGAAGGAAGCTATTATTGGTGGTGCACACCTGTCATTCCAATACTTGGAAGGTTGAGGCATGTGGATTGCTGTGAGTTCAAGGCCATCCTGGGCTACACAGTGAGTTTAAGGCCAGTGAGAATTATGTAGCAAGACCTTGGCTCAAAAAATAATAATAATATGCATGGGATAATTTCAATTCCTCTGTATTTACTTATGCATGTTTTATGGGATCATACATGCTCTGTTTTGGGAAATGTCACCCATGCAGCTGAGAAGAATGTGTATTGACATGGTGGAGTGAACTATTCTGTAGATAGAATGGTCTTAGTAAAGACCATTTGTTTACAGGTTTGGTTTAATTCTGATATTTCTGTTTTGAGTTTGTATCTAGTTGATCTATCTATTTGTGGCAGTGGGGTAGTAAGATCCCCCATTACAACTGTGTTAGTGCTTATTTGATTTTTGTATCTGTTGATATTTGTTTTATGTAGTTGAGTGCACCTGTGTTTGGTGCATACATATTTATTATTGTTATTTTTTTTCTTTTTGGAGGTTTCCCTTAACAACTATGTGATGACTTTCTTTAAACCCATTGATCAGTCTTGGTTAGAAGTGCCAATTATCTGAAAATAGAATAACTACCCTTCCTCTTTGGGGTGATTCTTGTGGTATGAAGTATTATTTTCCATTCTTTGACTTTGATACTATGAATTTTTTTTGAGTTAAATGTGTTTCTTGAATTCAGAATATTGTTAGATCTTGCTTCTTGTTCCCTTCTGCTATACTATTTCTTTTGATTGGTGAATTGAAAACATGTACATTGATAGTCATAACTGATATGTATTGTCTTATCTTTTTATGTTAATTCCTTATTGTTGGTCTTCTTGGAAGAATTAAAAAAATCATACTGCAGTGATATATGTGCACTTTTGTTTATGGCAGTACAATTTGTAATAGAAAATCTTGGAAACAGCCCAAATGCACATCAACAACATTATGGGAAAATGATGTGCTATTTTTATACAATGGAGTACTACACGGTCATAAACAAGGATACACTTGAAACATTTATGAGTTAATGGATGCAATTTTAGACCATATTCATAAGTTAAATAAATTAAATTCACATGTATAAACATCATACTGTATTCCTGGTATGAAAAACTGAAAGAGTAAATAAAGACCAAGATATACAATGGATATTGCAAAATGGGAAGAAATTATTTGAAAGAAAGAGGAACTAGAGTGGGGGAAAAGGAAAAAGAATGAAGGGGAAAAATATGAAATAATTATATTTTTAGTTTCTCTTAGATAATTGAAAATAAAGGGTTGTGCTAATACTGTTTGGAGAACTTGTTATGCCCATACTTATACTCTGAGTAACTATTTTGCTTATACTGTGAGTAACTATTTTGAAGATAATAATACACAATATATTAGCGATTGTTATTTTATTATTTTGTTATCAATGTTTTTAATTTTTTCCATAAGATAAAAAATGGAAGAAAAAAACATTTTTCTAATAATTATTCACAAAGTCTATTTTTTTTTACAAAGTTGTTTTTGGTTACATTTCTCTATAAATATCCTCATTACAAACTGAACTTCATCTGTGGAATGAAACTTAGTGCTATACATTATTTCCTTAGTTTACTTTCCCTTATTTACAAACATACTTTTCAGTTAAAATATCAAATTAAGTTGATTACTTAATTATCAACACCCTAGTAATATAGGGACATTTGCTCAGAATGTATTAGTTATTTCAGGTCCTTACAATGTATAATATTTCAGGTAACATTTATTCGAATACTAAGTTAACAAAATCATGTTTTCTTGGAAGCTGAAACAAGTGGTTTTGAAGTTTGAAGTCAGTCTGTGTAGATCACTTGGCAGCTTCGAGGCTAGTATAGTCTACATAGTAATACTGTGGTTCAAATCAATAAATCCAATAAACTATACTTGCAGTGGTATGTTTAAATATTTCAGATTTTGCTTTTATATGCAGAAATGTCAAGTAACTCATTCTGAGACCACAATTAAGAATTTTATTCTCTTTATATGCTATCTGATATTGTTTTGAGTTTCACATGTATATATGGACATATATAGGTATTTCCAGCTACATATTTAGTTTTTAAATTGGAGTCTGCATATTTATTCTAGCCTATAAAATTGCAGCGTAAGTAAGTACATTAAGAGCATTACATTTTTGCTTTTCAGGTGAATCTTAGCTCAAGAGAGATCTTTTGCATATATTGTCATAACATTTATGAGACTCGACTGAATACAAGACTCCTTTTAATTGTATTTAATTAGTACTGTATTCTTAGGCATTTATGTTCAATCATGTTCATTTATGAAAAAAAAGTCTTACTTAAACATTTTTAACAACTGAAGTGTCAAGCAATTGGTACTTACCTGTGAAATGTTCATATTATCCAAGAAGTATATTTGATAATGGTAAACAAGGTATAAAGATGTGTTTAGTATGTAAACTTGGTATTTATTATCCTGTTACAGAAGGGGATAATGTAAAAGTGGAAGGGTAAAATATATGTGAATATTCAAGGCAGAGAACAGCTTAGACTTTGAAGTTCTTCTGTGCAATAATTTCAGAAGTATGAATGCAAGAATATCAGTCTGAATAACGTAAAATTCCATACATTGTTACAGACAGCTGAGCTAGTTAGAAATATTATAGTCAGTCAGACAGGGCTGGGTGCTGGAGGGAGCCAGTGTAGAAGGCCAGATACCTTGCAACCCTGGACGACACAGACACCTGCTGCTGTGGGCCAGATCTCAAGACAAAAAGCAAAACAAATGCAACCACACCCAAAGTATAAACACCAGGGGTAGATATTCTAAATAGGTATGGGTCACCTTGAGGAAGCCAGGAGTCACCATCCCAACCCCCTACAGAAAGTGTCACTGCTTTTTAAGCATGTCTGCCTGCTATTGACTCACCTCCTCATTTGTCTATGATTTACAATTTTACCTGAGCAACTAATCTTATTGGTTGACCACAGTTCTGTCCCACCTTATGTGCACCTTGTGAGTTCCCATTTTTCCCTGTCTTGGATCCATCTCACCTTGTGGTTTAACCCATAAAAGTCCCTAGAAAATACAGAGCCTTTGGTAACCCACTTGGGACTCCTTCTGTGTCTCTCTCAGACAGAAGCTTTCTTTCTCTCAATAATTATATTCTGCTCGTAACCTTCATTGTTCCTAAAATTCACTCTTTGGTTTTAGAAAACATGAACTTGCACTGGATATCTAGTAGGTTGCAAGTTTCATTCCCCTGTATCAATATCGTGTAATACTGTCTGATAAGATAGAAAAATGTGAAGTCACAAACCAGTAAGAAAAGCATGGAGGTGTAGTATTTTTGAATCCTGGTTAAGATGGGTTATCCCTTGATTGGTGTTGGATCAGCCCAGGAAATATGTGGAGTACACTTTCGGATGTGCCATGGTGTGTCATATATAGGACCTTTTAGTTCAACTCTGGTCCCTTGTTCCTTCCTCTCTGGCACTGTTTTTGTTGTTGTTGTTGTTTTCTTGTTTTTTATGTTTTGTTTGTTTCCTGAATTCCATGAGCTAGTTAGCTTTCAGGATTCCACTACACACTGTCACCAAGATGCTCACGCCTTGCAGCCTGCAACCACTGCTGGAATCTCTGAACACCACGAGCTACATTAAGCCTCTTCTTCTTTAAGTTGTGGGTGTTGTGTGTGGTGTTCCTAGAAAGGAGAAGCTGACTATTTCAACCTCTTACTAATTATGTGACATTGAGAAAGTTACTTGACTTCTCTCTGCTTTAGTTTTATCAGTTATAAAAAGAGAAACTCTTCTCTATGTTTTTTAAGAACTAAATAAAGTGAAAAACTCAACATTGTTGCTGGATCATAGCCCTTGTTTTATATTTTGTATGTTAACTACACTACTCCCAAACACCTAAAGGGAGCAACAAATATTTTACAGATTATGCATTATCAGTAGGTAATTAATCTGTTGGAAATAGTGGAATCATCAAAAAATATGATCTGAGAGGCTATTTAGCCTGTAGACTGTCTTGTTACTTCACAAAAGATGAAGTAAAAAGAGCACACACAAGAGATTAAATTTAAAAATACTTTTAAGGAGATAGTGCCTTCTTCAGATAAAAAGTCCTTAAAGCATCTTGAATGAACAATTAGTACACTAAAAATTAAAATTTACTACTGCATAAACTTTAGCACAGGTATGCACTGGTAATATATCATTATGATCAACACAAAGGATGTATCTGATTTACAGAAAGTCTTATCACAGCCTGTTGTAATCTTTTTTCATTTTCCCTTCCTTTTTGCCATTCCCCTTTCCAATCTTTGCAAACCACTGATCTGCTTCGTGTGCTTGTTACGTACACACTGAATTGCGCAGTGTGGACATTTTTCTAGTCTGAGCTCTTTCCACTCTGCCTTTATTGGTGTATATTTTCAGTTTTTCTGTGCCTATGTAGTTCGTTTTTATAATGCTGAGACGTACTCCATTTAAGATATTACACAGCTGAATTATTCACTCATTTATAGGTGAATCTTTTCCAGTTTGGAATTGTTGTAAAGTTTCTGTGCATATTGACATGTAAATATGTAAGTAAGCATGGATTTAAGCTTCCGGTGCACCTTGGCAAATACCTACTAGTGAATGGATTGGCTAAATGATACGTAAGATTCATGTTTTGGATTTCAAACATGACAATTTTTTTCCCATTTATTGGATTATTTTCTACTCCAACTACCAGTGCATTGAAGTTCCAGTTTTCTACTTTCTATTAATTGTAGCAATTCTAATGGAAGTGTGAAAATGTCTCACTGTGTTTTTAAATCCACTTCATTCACTAGAATATAAATTATTGTTCAAATGTTTCTTTTCCATCGGTATATACATTTTGTTGAAATATCTGTATAAAACATTTGAGATATTTGTCGGATTGTGTTTTTGTTACTATATTTTTCATTAATTACTTTTAAATATTCTAGTTACAAATATTCTATCATATACATAATATTTACATTCTATAAAGTATCCACAAGAAATTAGCAGTTCTCCACAGTTAACACATCTTGCACTTTTGCTACTATGGAGAAAACAATGTTGGGTTCCTTTGAGTCTGCAATCATAATATTTTTGTCAACTAATCTGGGCACAGTCTTGTTTTGCATGTGTTTTGGTTCAAAGGAACCTTATTTAATACACAGTGCTGATTCATTTACACTGAGCACATAGCCATTGCACTACAACTCATTTTTGAATGAAATTTAGCTAAGCAATGCAAATTTTCCCTGATGCCCACCACAGTCTGCTTCTGTCTAGGTAGAGCTTTAACATTACTACTGACAACTGATTTTAACTACAAAATTACAAAGGGCAGACATTTATGAAAAAAAATGCATGACTGCATGAAAAGGGTCTGGCTGATAACACAGGAATTGAAAGAGGTGAGCAAAGGGTCACCTTGATTACTGTTAGGTAAAGTTGGTTCAGAAACTCTATTCCACTGCTCTATGTACGTCTATAAATGGCTGATAGTGTGTCATGGGTATTGATTTAGACATTGAAAATATATTTTAGCAAGTAGGTAATTTTATAAATATGAATCACACACATACAGGTCTATTGGAGCTCTTGAAGCTAACTACACATGCAGGGCTGTGGCATGGCCTGGCTGAATTAAGCAGGAGGGGACTCCTTGGGAGGCAGGATAGGCCACAGCTGAGGACACTGGGAGATTTTTTCTTCTCCTAGGATAGTTCACCTTAATTAGCATCATCTGTTGCTTGGAGGAGTCCTTGGGCCCCTCCCCAGGTTCAGTTCAGGTTTCCTTCTTGTTGAATACTAAAAAATATGGGCTTCCCAAACACATTTGCTGTTTTAACCCACAGAGTCTTAAACCCTGCAGAGGGTTTTGATCCTCCTGGAGCCCTAAAAATCATACCACTTGTCTCATTTTTTAAGCCTTTGCTGTGCACTCCTTTGGGAGATTGGGGATTTTGACCAGGTCTGCGATATATATCAAGAATGTTAAGATTTGTAAGTATTTTCTTCAGTCCTAGCTCTTATTACCTTTCCCTTATTTGTGTATTTTAAAGACCAGACACTCAGTCTTGAGCACTTCAATTTATCAATTCATTCTAATATTGTTTGTATTGGTAGTGCCACATGTAACAAGTATCATGTAACCTCACCTTCACTTAGATGCTCTATTCTTTTATAGTTTTAGACTTCATATTATATTCTAAATGTCTTGATCAGAGTTGTAGATTGAATGCCACATTCTTGATTATGTATTTCAAAATATTTTAGACTAATTTGTTGTAAAGTAACTCATTTTTCTATTGTATTGCTTTGTGTTTGTGAAACCAATTGACTAGTTGTTCTCTACAATTGATCTGTATGTCTATATTGATATTAATAAAACATTATCATAATTATTATATCTTCATAATAATTTTTAACAAAGTAAAGTAATTCCTCTAGTTTTATTCTTAAAAAAGTTGTTTGGGACATTCTAGTTCCTCTATATATTCATAATTTTTAAAGTGTTAAGAAATTTCTTTGGGATTGCGGTATATTTATCAACATTTGAAGCCTTCTTTAAATTCTCTCAACAGTATTCTATAATTTTAAATGTATGTATATTTCAAACATTTGGTTGGCGGTATCTCTGAGTACTTTATATTTTATGCTAGTGTAAGTGTTATTGTTAAATTATCAACATCCAATTATTAGTGACTAGTATTTCAATTACAAATTTTTTCTGGATATTAACATTTTATGTCATGCTGTGATCATACTCTTCCAGGAGCCTGTGTTAATTGGTAGTATTAAGGCTGATTACTTACTTGGTCATAAGAAATAAAAGTGAATCTGAAGGTGAAGAGGGCTCTCTTATGTCCAGGTAGGAGGGGAAAGGAGAGGAGAGCAGAGAGGAATAGATGGCTGAGGAGGGGTGAGGAATGAGGTAGAAAGAGAAAGGAATATATGTGTATGTATGCATATATGTATATATATAGAGAGAAAGACACAGAGAGAGAGTGCAACAGAGAGACAGAGAGACATTTTGAATAATGCCAAGACCAAGATCATGTGAGCAGCTCATGAAGTGAAGAGGAAGATGAAAGAGACTTATTTTTGATTATGATTTATGGGTCAGAATAGCAATAAGTGGATTTGATGCTTCTAACCGTTACTCTCCTGGGAAGTAGAAACAGTTTGGCCTTGTGTTCTATTGGGATAAATTTCTGAAACACAACTCTATCTCTCTACACAATGCCTGCTTGTTAAAACACTTAGTGCTTGTATCTTTCTGTATTTCATTATATTTTCTAAGTGTTTATGTTTTTTGAGAAAACATGTTAACTTTTTTTCTTTAACTCTTGGCAATTTTATCTTTTTCCTGCCAGAATTCACTGTCAAGAACTATTAGTGTTGGATAGAAGAGATGAAAATAGACGTTCTTTGTTGTTTCTGTTGTTGCTCCTGAGTGCATCAGGAAAAAGCACTCTATTTTTCAACACTATGATACTTCCTGTAGTTATTTTGTTGAAAACTATCTGTTGTGTCAGAGAAGTCTCCTTGTATCATAAGATTACTTTAATATTTTACAAGTAATGGATGCTGGCTTTTGTCAAATCTTTTTGTGGGTCCATTGAACCATTGAGGTAAACATAATTTTCTTTTTAATTCTCAGTTTGGTGATTTGTACTGATTCATATTAAAATCAACCTTGTAATTTGGTCATGATGATATTTGACTGTGTGTGTGTTTGCTATGTTAACAGTGCATTTAAACTGTTTGTTTCTGTGTTCCTGGCTGTTAATTATTGTCCTTTAGTGTTCTTGTAATGTTGCTTTTGATACCAGAATAATTGCCCTCAGAGACTTTAAGGAAATGCTTCATCTTCTGGGTTCTGGAAACTTTTATCCATAATTGGCATTATTTTTCTTACTTATTTATTGGATTTACCTGTTATGCTAACAAGGGATGAGTTTTGTGAGATGATTTTTAACAAAAATTTCAGATCTTTTAATCTTAGTGGTCTTCAGTCTATCTTGTCTTTTTAAGTAAGGTTTATTGATTTCTATTGAGAATTTTTCCCATTTAATCTATCTGGCAAGTTATTTGACAAAAATTGTATTTTGTCTCCTTATATTATCTCTTTAATATCTGTACCTTTGTCATTTCCATATCTCAGTGATTTGCGTAGCCTCTCTCTTTTTTTTAAAATAAATTTGGTGAGAAGTTTCTCAGTTTTAATGGTTATTTCAATGGTTCAAGTTTTTTCCTCTTTTTTGATTTTGAACATATCTTTGTTAGCATTTCACTGGTTTCTGTTGTGATTTTGTTATGTGTCCTTTCATTGTTGTACTTTGCTTGCTTTCCTTTTTAACTTTATTTTAAATAACTTGATATCATTGTGTTGTGCCTTTTCCTGTCTTCTAACACAGCAAAAAATATCATTTTTATTTTTTAATAGTAAAATTTAAGCTCTATGAATGTATAAAATCACTTAACCTCTGTGATTCTGTTTCCTTAACTCTCAGTTGGTAATGTATGTAACCAATTTACCTGATAAGAATTTCAAGAATCAAATTATGACAATACAGTGTATGTCAAAAAAACATTGAGTGCTATGAAAGGTTAAATCCCCATGTGGTTTGATGTGCATTTCTCACAGCCCTAAGCTGCATAGATAACTTTAAAACTTTTATAAGTGAAATTAAGCACTATATTTTCTCTCTTATTTATTTATATAGCCCTTTCTAGAAAACCACCAGAAAAAGTAGAGTGTATTTCACCAACCAGCATGGTTAACAGAAAGAATTAGCATCATACATACATATATATGTTACTTTTTAAGAAGCCAGCTTTACATTGTGCAGGGAAGATTTTCTTCCTCGTTTCCTTTTGAAGTAGTTTTAGGAGCAGGTGGCAGCGCTTTAGTGGCAGCTCCTCTCCCTGGAGGCAGGTCTGGTATTGATCAGCACTGAAATGAATGCCCAACTCTCAACAGTGCTCCATATTGATTATCTTTCCACTCCACCAATTAAAGCAGGTGGACAGTTATATTTTGTACCTCAGGGTTTTGTTTTTGACTATGCTTTCTTTTAAATTTTCCTTTGATATAGAAGCCATGTCTCCTCAGGACATTGCTCTGAATTCATAAAATTTTCCTTACAGAAGATACTCAAATATTTTTTTGACTGGCAAATAAAAACAGTGAGGTGCACATTTGAATCTATGGGTGGATCCAAAAAATTATTTGTGAAAATGTAGAAATAAAAAGATTCCACATTTAGAAGCCTCAAAGGATAAAAATAAATCTAATCACTTTTTACTTCACTTAACAATTATTTATTCACCAAAGGCTCATATCTGCCAGTTACTAAGTATACATCCAGAGAGAAAGATGAGCAGGGTTTTTAATTTATTGTGGTTCTTTTTTTTTTTTTTTTGCTGTTGTTGTCATCATTGTTTTTGTTCTTGTTGTTTTTTATATAGTAATCCAATAGCCATTGATAGGGCCTGTTTCTCATTTTGCTTCCAGACATATTTAGCTATTGATTTACTCTACTAAATATGAAGGACACAAAAAGAAAAAAAAAATTCTCTCAAGTGGTTACCACGGTTGAGGAGAGAGACATTTTGCTGATTTTATAGTTTCTGATTTACAAACCTACAGAAACATGACACAAACTATTTGTGCATCCATACACAGCCATCTCCTGATCTCAGGGCCACCCTGGGGCATGGAGGAGAGTCATCTTCATTGTGGTTCCAGGACAGGTGAGATTGGGCTCCTGAAAGTCAGGCAAGGGCACTGTCCTAGGAAATGGTTGATCTGTCCCAGCCATTATCAATTGGTTATGCTGGAATTGCACCTTTTCCCCTAAATTTATAGGTTTACTTCCAGTTTCTCATGCAGGGTGACCTATAATGGCTCTTATGAGCTATACCTTATTCTTAGTTATGGGATCAAAAATTATAGACTTAAAATGTGCTTTATCACTGCATTTCCCTGTAAACCTTTATCTCTAAGACCGTTCTATATATACGATCTGAAACCTCTGGTGTTCCTACTCCCTCATATAAATGTCCTTTCTTTTTGCTGCTTTTATGACAAAGTAAGGTATCTTGACCCCTCAAGAAGACAATTTCAGGGCCAAGGATATAGCTAAGTGGCCTAGCACCTGACCTGCCTGGCAAGTACGAGGTCCTGAGTTTGATACCTGGTAAAGAAGTAGAGGAAGAAGAAGAAGAGGAAGAAGAAGAAGAAGAAGAAGAAGAAGAAGAAGAAGAAGAAAGAAGAAGAAGAAGAAGAAGAAGAAGAAGAAGAAGAAGAAGAAGAAGAAGAAGAAGAAGAATAGGAAGAGGAGGAGGAGGAAGAGGAGGAGGAAGAAGAAGAGGAGGAAGAGGGAGGAGAAGGAGAAGTGTTGACTCTTTCCTTGAATTAGAAAATTTCTGTCTCTC
>PVJX010009173.1:0-24068 GCA_004027295.1 Dolichotis patagonum
GTCCCAAAGAGGCAGGCCAGAATGTTGGTTTCTGAAAAGTCGCCAATCCCAAACAGAACTAGCCAAGATGCCAGTCTCCACAATATTCCCAATCCAAACAGCCTGGGCCACTCTGTGGGTCCGAGAGTTTCGGGTTCCAAAGAGACAGGCTGAGATGCTGCTTTTTGGGAGACTTCCTGGGCGTGAAGGGCGGGGCTACGGGCCCAAACAGACCTGGCCCAGATGCCGATCTTCAGGCAGTTCCCTGCGGATGAAGGGCAGGCCTACCAGCCCCAAAGAGTCCCGCCGAGATGCAGGTCTGCACAGACTTTGGATCCAAACAGCTCAGGCCACTCTAAGGTCCGGGAGTTTCAGGTCCCAAAGAGACAGCCTGAGATGCTGCTTTCTGGGAGACTTTCTGGGCATGAAGGGTGGGGCTACAGGCCTAAACAGACTTGGCCCAGATGCCGATCTCCAGGCAGTACCCTGCGGATGAAGGGCATGCTTACCAGTCCCAAAGAGTCACACCGAGATGCAGGTCCGTGCAGACTTTCAATCCAAACAGCTCAGGCCACTCTAAGGTCTGGGAGTTTCGGGTCCCAAAGGGACAGCCTGAGATGCTGCTTTCTGGGAGACTTCCTGGGCTTGAAGGCGAGTCACCACTATTAGAAAAAAGACTTCAAATTCGGATGACATAAGTTTGAATACAGGAAGGAAAATGTCACTAGTCACATTTAATATAAATAAATACTACTGAAGACATCTTATAATTACATTTTATAATTAAATTCTCAAGGTTAAAATATGATTTTTGTGGCTGCAAGAGAAAAGAAACAAGTAATACTTACAAGTAGACCAATTCTGTCAGGTGATTTATCAGTTTAAATCTTACAGCCCAGGAGCATAACATGAGATTTTTGAGCTTAAAAGCTTTTAATTGAGAATATTACTCTGGAAAGTTACACATTGCAAATAAAAGCAGGATAAAGAGTTTTCCAGGCCACACAAAAAAAGAAGTTTATAAAATGTATCTTTATGAGCTCTGTCTTCAAAACAAAAAATACTAAAAAAAATTCTTCAAACTGAAAGAGGCATTAATAAATAAAGCAAAGTACAAAATTAGCAAAGTATAAAATCACTGGTAAAAGAAATGATATAAACTGATTCAGAATCTCTAACACAAATGTATGACACAAAAGATTCATAATGCAGTATGAAGATTAAAAAATGAACTGAAAAAGTATGATTATATTGAGATAGTATGGAATGATATTAAATAGGATATTAAAATTAAAACATTGGAAGAAATGAAAGGGAACCAGAGATTTTTCTTATGAGTATACTGTCTTTAATTTGGTCTTATATTTAATTTGCTATTATTTCAAAATAACTTGTTTTAATCAAATAATATTCTTGCAACTTTTATGGTGACTATGCAGCAAATATCTACAATAGACAAACCAAAACTACTAAACAAAAAATCAAAACTCTAATTCACTTAAAGCACCCAAATAAATTGTGACAGGGAGAAAGACATGACCCAAAGCATCATAAACAAGTGTCAAAAGACTTGGAATAAATTATTATGTTTGCATACTACCATGATTGCAAGTTGATTAAATTATCCAATTAAGACATGTACAAAAATACACACCAAGGTGCTATGTCATGCTGCCTATAAGAAACTCAGCTCACCTCTAAGGATATATAAGAGTGAAAGTGAAGGAATAGGATATGACATTATATGCAAATGGAAGCAAAATAAATCAGGACTAGCCATAACAATATGAGGTAAAGTGGTTGTTTAAAATAATGTGTAAAAAAGACAATGATACCATTATACAATGATAAAGGAGTCAGTTCTGCAAAAGCCAATAACATTTTTAAATATATATATATATATATATATATATATATATATATATATACACTCAATATAGGAGCACCCAAATATGCAAAACAAGGTTAATAGACCTAAAAGCAAAAATGGATTGCAATACAAAATCAGATAGAGATTTAAATCATCATTTTTGTCAATAGATAAATTATTTAGCTCTGTATTTTTTCTAACAAAGAAACAGTGAGTAAAATAACACCTTAGACCACATGAATCTAACAGACATCTAAAAACATTCCATCCAACAGCTCCATAATACAGAACTTTCTCAGCAACACATAGGCTATTTTTTAGGACAGCTCAAATGATAGGTTAAAAAAAAACAAGATTCAAGAAAACTTTAAACAATTGAAAATGTACCAAGTTTCATTTCTGATCACAATTCAATAAAGCTAGAAATTAATAAAATGAAATCTACAGAAACTGTACAAATACATGGCTATTAAATAACTGGATATTGAGTAACCAATGAGTCATTGAAGATCTCAAGAATGAAATTTTTAAACATTCTTGAATCAAATAAAAATGAAGATAAAACATATTGAATCACTGAAGACAGAAACTACAGAGTAAAAACTATATAGCAACTAATGCCCATGTCAAAAAAGTAGAGATAGAGCCAGAGATATAGCTCATAGGCATAAGTGCCTGCCTGACAGACACAAGGTCCTGAGTTTGATTCCCCATAAAAAACAAGCAAACAAACAAAGGGGTTCCAGGGATATAGCTCAGTGCCACAATACCTTCCTGGCAAAGGCATGGTGCTGAGTTTGATTTCTGATGCAAAAAAAGGGAGACATAAATCAATGACATATCACTGTATCTTAAGAACTGATAAAATAAATGCAAATGCATGCAAAACTAGAAGAAATGAAATAATAAA
The DNA here is from genome assembly GCA_004027295.1 of Dolichotis patagonum. Lineage (NCBI taxonomy): Eukaryota > Metazoa > Chordata > Mammalia > Rodentia > Caviidae > Dolichotis > Dolichotis patagonum. Next base: position 2,760 of record PVJX010009173.1, read on the forward strand.
AATCAGAGTATAATACAATGAAGACCAATGTATAGAAATGACCAATCAAACAATTAGCTACATCTTCAAAATGATGAATGAAAGAAGCAAACCCTTATCCCCATTATGACAATGGGAGCACATTCATATAAATAAAATCAATATGAAAAGAAAAATTATGCAACTGACATAACAGAAATAGAAAAAGCCATTGAGATCATTGAGAAAAATTATAGCCAAAATGTTAATCTAGAAAAATGATAATCTAGAAAAATGGACAAATTCTGAGACACAAACATCATATGATACACTGTTCTGTGCTTTTTTTCTGGAAGTTATAAAAAGCATAATCAATAACAAGTAATAGAATGAATAAAAAATGAAAAGGAGTGAATTAAAGAATAGGCAAAGACTACGTGACTTCACTGCTGAATTCTGCAAAACATTTAAAATATGCTAATTCCAGTTCTACTGAAGTTTCAAAAAGAAAAAGAAGAATTACTCCTAAACAGAATTTGTGAAATCAACATAACCTTGACACTAATACCAGAAAATATTAGCACACATGCACACAAGCATGCATAAAATTATGATCATTATCTTTGACAAAGATAGATGTAAACTCCTGAAGAAAATACTAGCAAACCAATGCAGGAGCACATTCAAAATGCTGTTCGCCATGATCAATCAGGATTCATTACAAGGATGAAATTTTTAATACTACAAATAAACATCATATTTCAACATTGTTAATCACAAAATTATTTCTCATAAGATCTAGAACAAACAAGGATTTCCAATTTTATTGTATATGTTTGTTTTAATATGGGAATAGAACATCTAACCCAAGCAATCATGCAAAAAAAGAAAAAAGAAATAACATTCAAATTGAAAAGAGGAAATCAAAGATTATGTTTTCAGATGATATCAGCTCATATATAGAAAACCTTAAAACTCTGGTAAAAAATTGTAATTAAAAATTTGATAACTTGTAGAATATAATATTGTTTAAAACATTAGTAATATTGTTATATTCCATTACTAAATTATCTGGCACAGAAATCAAACAAGTAGTCCTATTAACAATAGCTCAAAATTAATACCAAGTAATGATTTAACCAATGAAGTGAAAAAAACTATATAATGGAAATTATAATGTATTTGTGAGAACTAATGAGGAAACAAAAAGCATGAGTATATTATTTGACTAGATAAATCAACATTATTTATGGGTCCTGACCTAGATCCCCAATCTCCAAATGAGTGTACAGTGGAGATTAAATAAAAAGAGACAATTGTATGATTTTTTAGGGCTCCTGGAGGGTCAAAACCCTTTAGTTGAACTCGTGACTCTGAGGGCTAAGACTTAAACTTCTTTAGATTATCCCATTTTTATTAGGACCAAAGACCAAGGACAAAAGTTGAAAAAACTGAAAAAAGTACAGGAAATGAGCAGGACCTTGGTTGGGAGTCACTTCAAAGACTTCTCCAAGTGGTAAAGTATGCCAATTTAGGAGAACCATCTTATCTCCAAGATGACACTTATGATAGGATTGAGACCACAGGAGTGAAATTCCTTCAGCTGCAGTCTGAATTAGTGGAGGAGCCAAGGTGCCTTCAGCTATGGCCTTATCTTGCCCTTTGAGGTATCTCTGGCCTCACAGGCCACCACAGGCCTCAGCCAGGACCAATGATTCACAGAGGTTCACTTACTATGAATCAGTTCCCATCGCCAGTAAAGGGGTCAAAGTCTAGGACAGACTCACAGACAAACATAGAAAGCCAATTAGTAAAATTTAAATCCTGCTCAGAGCTGCTTAGTAGTGGTCTCCAACAATTACTGAAATGTTTGTACTACCTGAAGCGACTTTAGATTCAGTACAATCCCAAAGTATTAACTTTCTTTGAAGAAGTAGAAAAAGTTAACTTTAAAATGTAAATGATCCAAAAAAATAGCAAAGTCATTTTCAGCAGAAAGTACAAAGCAGGAGGCATTATACTAGTAGATTTCAAAATGCCACACAGTAACAATCAGAACATCATAGTATTAACATAAGAGTAGCCTCACTGACCAGTGGAACAGAAAAGAGTTACGGAATAAATCACAGACCACCAACAGTTTACAAAGTTGCTAAGAAGGTACACTAGGTAGGGGGCAGTGTTGCAATAAATAGCGTTAGGCAAATTGAATATCCAAATGTACATGAATGAATCTAGACTTGTATCTATAGTTACTTACAAATACCAAATCAAAGTACTTTAAGGATTTAAATGTAAAACTGGAAACTCTGAAGTACTGGAAAATAACACAGGGGAAATACTTTAGGACACAGAACTTCTTGACGAGATTCAAAAGTACAAGAAACCAAAGTAAAACAGAAAATAGGATTACACAAAATGTAAAAATGTGTCTGCACCACACAGAAAGTGCTCAGCACTTTAAAGAGACAACCTGCAGTTTTGGAGAAAATATTTGCAATGTATACATCTGACAAGTGGCTGATATCCAGAAAATACAAGAAAATTCAAGACCTTTGTAACATTTGAGGAAAACTGAGGAAAAGGTCTAAATAGATATGTCTCAAAGATATAAAAATGGCCAACAGATGGTATATAAAAAAGCTCAACATCTATAATTATTAGTAAAATTCAATCCAAAACCATAATGAAGTAACACTGCATGACAGTCAGAATTGTTGTAAGCATATATATTGCTGTTGAAAATCTGATAAAAGTGAGCACTTACATACTGTTGGAGGGAATGTAAATTAGTGTAGCCCTTATGGAAAAGGCTTGGAGGTACCTAAAAGAAGAACAGTAAAAACTGTACCACTATATGACTCGGTAACCTTACTACTGGGTATAGATTTGAAAGAAATGAAACGTGAATGCTGGACAGACATGTGCACGCTTCCGTTCGTTGCAACACTATCGATCAGAACTAACGAACAGAAACCACTGAAGGGTCTCTCAACTGGAAAGTTGACACAGATACTTACTTATGTATAAAGTGCATAAAAGATTAATATTCAGCTTGAAAAAATATGAAATCCTGTTATTTTCAAAAACAATGATGGCATAGAAAGAAAAGACATCTGCTTCATATGTGGAAACTAAAAACAAACTAACACGGTAATTGCGCAAACACAGGAATAGCAAAGAATGGGGAGAAGATGAGGTAAGTTATATGAACACATAAATATGTGTTCATAAATATGCTAAAATTATAACTAGTAAGAGTAAGATTCTCTGGAGCACTGTTGCCTAGTACACTGACTACTACAAGTGTACAATTCAAAAAACTAGAAAAAAAGATTTTGTAATTTCTCACTCTAGGGAACTGAGTATTTAAATATGTTTAACCCAATTTAAAAGTTATGCCATTTACACATACAGTGAGCATTATAGCATGCCCAGTGAATATGTTAAATTTTTATATTTTTGCATCAGTTAGAAATAACATAATTTCATTAAACAAATCTAAACATGTTTACAGAAACTAAATAACGTCAAGTTATTGCAGTTTGGATCTGAAATACTGTACCATCAAAAGGCATATAAGCTCAGTGGCGGGAATGTGGAAGCTGATTGGATTATGGGTACATTGCAGCCTTTTTGCTGTTAAGAGGTATGTTCTGTTTAGAAGTGGGTCCCCAGGGTGTGACCTGGAGAGCAGACTTCCTCTCTGGCCCCTCCCTTTCATTTCTGCTTTCTGGCCACCATGATGTGATCAGTCTTTTCCTTCATATACCCTTCTACCATGACACTTCTGCCTGAGGCTGCATGGTCATGCACGGACTGAGGTTTCTGAATTTGTGAGTCAAAAAAAACCTGTTCTTCTAAATATGTGCATTAGGTGATAAGAAAACTAAGACACAAAGCATAGTAAAATAAGACAATGTTACAAAAACAAATATATACATATATTTAATTTCAAAATTATTAAATGCTCTACTTAGTTTTTATGTTTTAATATAATTATGGAGCTATATTTTACCAAGAAATAAGCATATTGGAATTACATAAAAGAGCACGCTCTTATTTATTTTAAATGAAAAAAGAATAAAAAAGATGATACAGAATTTCAAAATAAAATTGACAGCCCCAGGAAGCAGGAAAATGGGAGCTGGATATGATGAGCTTGACGTCGACCTGCCTTGCTGAAGATGTGATCTCAGCACGTGAGGAGGAAGTGTCATCCACCGAACCAAACAGGAGAGGCTTGGGGCCAAAGGCTGGTGGATCGCATACTCACAGGGAACAATGAAGTCGTGGAAGTGGATGGGGTGGCACAGTGCACAACTGACAGACACATGATGGGCTCAGGGAGCAATGACCACACTGAGACGCCAAACAGCCCTTCTACCTATGCACTCATACCATGAATTTTCAGTATCTGAAAGAAAATTCTAATTTTAAAAATTCATAGGAAACGACTTGTATTGCCTTCAGAGAAAGTTTACAGTCACTTATTTATATCTGATTATTTTAGCATGTGTTTTATCATTTTCTCTTTATCTTAAAAATGCGATGCAGCATTATGCATACTTTCTTAGTGATATTAATGGCAATGTAAATACACAATTTTGAAATAAGAAGTTCACAGGAGCTAAAGAAGATGGGATACTTACATGTCAGATATTTTAACATTTTTCTTCTCTTGGTAACATGAATTTTATTCCTAAAAGTACTTATTGGCCATGGTTTGGGAAGGTAACTTCAACTTGCCATTTAGATTCACATTGCCTTTTCCCTGTGGTTCTGTGATCAGGGAGGCCGAAGTCTTCCAGTCTCTGGTTTTTAATGAAATTCTGCCAAAATCAAGTTCCTTCAGAAATCAGATTTTTAGGCTGTTTTCACTGTTTCCCCTTTGCTTGAGTATCACAGGTAGAGTACTTCTCTACACCAAGATCAAGACTCCAGGAAGGCAATCTTTGCTGTGTGATTTTCATTGTAAATGAAGTAATCTTTTCTATATTTCTCTCTTTCTCTTTCCCTTTCTTTGTCTTTCTTTCTTTCTTTCTTTCTTTCTTTCTTTCTTTCTTTCTTTCTTTCTTTCTTTCTTTCTCTTTCTTTCTTTCTTTCTTTCTTTCTCTTTCTTTCTTCTTTCTTCTTTTTCTTTTTCTTTCTTTCTTTTTGTTTCTTCTTTCTCTTTTGTGTGCATGTGTGTGTGAGTGTGTGTGTGTGTGTGTGTGTGTCTCAAAGATGGTAATGACTGCTGCTGGAGGACTTTTTGTAGAAACAAAAGAAGCAGAATCACTCCTTTGTTCATGCATTTTAACAATGCCATGTTGTACTTGCCACATAGTAGAATTTGTCCTTCTGATGAGTACAGTCATATGAAAGTAGAGGGAAGCATGGAAATGTACAATTCCAGCAAACTCATGACACAAAATAGTTCTATCATGACCCCACATTCTTTGACATGGTCTTTGTAATCAAACACTATTTCCCATTTTGAGTTTTGGTGATAACTGAACTGTTTATAAAAGATTGTTTATTTTTTATTTTTTTACCAAAATGGATTCATAGGATATGTTCTTTGGAGTCTCTTTTCATTCATTTTGTCATCTGCTTTAGATATTCATTCGCATATCTCAATCTATTTTTATTGCTCTGTACCTACATGATTTACCTGTCTTAACAAGCGAAGGACATGTGGGTTAAATTCAATTTTCAGGAATTGAGAGAAGTCACTTATTTGCTACATTTGGGCAGTCTTTTGAGGATTTAAAATTTTATTTCACATTGGTAAATATTTGAAATGGAATTACAGATTGTACATGGTGCATATAACATTGTAAAAACTGAAAACACTTGCTACATAAATTTTATTTTAGCATACATTATATTGGATATATAGTGGTATCATATTTGGGTTTAGTGTACAAATCCTGATAGCTAGTGAAGATTATCATTCCTGTCATGTTCTTTCGGCCAGTGAAGGGTCTATCCAGATATATGCATACAGACTTCTGTATGCTGACACACATCCACAAGTGTTTCTGCATTCTTATGCATGTGATAAACATTTCATGCATACTGTGCAAGGTAGGTGATTATGCAATTGCATATAGCTTATATAGTACCATACATGCATGAAATAGTATTTTATTATTGATATTTTATTCAATTTTATGTCCATTATATTTTTAAAATATATCTTTCAAAGTTTTTTAAATTTTGTTAAGTTCATGTTGATCACATTAATTTTGTTAAGTTCATGTTGATCACATTAATTTTTTTGTTTCATATTTCATATTTCAGTGTATTATCAAAGTTCATATTTCATATTTCAGTGTATTATCAAAGTTTCATGCTTTATACCTCTTATTTTAATTCTGAATTATTTTGAGTTGAAGTTTTTAACATTAGGACTTTTGAGTGAGAGTTATAATATTGATAGTTTTCAATAATGAAGTTACTCTTTATTCAAGAAGAAATATTTTTCCAGCATATTTTCAAAAAAAATATTTTTAATAGAATAATCTTAATGTCTTTACAGAATTTCAATCTACCATAGGTATATTTCTACTTTGTGTTTAGCCTTGCTTTTTAATGGAATTTGCATTGTATTAGTATACTCTTGTTCTGTATCATTTATGATGTGTTAAAACTGTAATACAGAAGCTCCAAGAATTTTCATGCTACTATATCATTTCATATATTCAACTTGACTTTCTTAAAGAATTCTTTCAGCTTCTTATTTAAAAAAAATTCTTTGAGAATTTCAAAATGGCTTACAATCAATGTATATACATAGTGGAGAAGAAATTTTACTTTTACATCACTAATATTCCAATTAATAGCCAATACTTAACTGTTTGACATTTGTCTATGGTTTTTTCTTTCAATTTTTGAAGTATGCATTTTATAAATTTTTAGTTAAATGATCATTAGAATTTTAATTTAATAATTATATAAGTATTATAAATATTTTATGCCTGCTCATAGCATTTTCTGTAGCATTTAAGTGACAATTAGTTTATGTAACAATTCTTTTTATGTGCTAATTATGTTTATGTACTAGTTTTTTGTCTTGCTATCTATTAAAAGTTAATTATGAGCTCTAGTATTTGTATGTTACTTTGGAATACCTACATAAGTAATCATTCCATTTTACAAAAGTATTATTTTACTTCTACTTTTCTAGTTATTTGTTTTATTTCTTTTCCTTATATTTTCATAACTGGCAAGGCTAATACTACTATCATAAATTATCAAAAAATTGAGAATATATATTTCTCCTTTAATATTGTTTCTAGTTTTCTGAGCTTCTATGAATTTTCTTTAAATGCACTTTTGTCATCCTTGTAAAAATATTCATTTGAATGAAATACAAGTAGATACTAATAAAGACCATACAAAACCACTTGTATAAAATAGAAACATTTGAAACACAATGATTAGAAAAAAACAGTCATTAATATACTATAGATCCCCTTTTTAAAAGAATGGCCAATTGTTACTCAGAGAACAAGTCATTGTTAAAATCTTCTCTTTTGCAAAGAAGAAACAAAAGACAAAACTTAAGTGGAATAAATGAAACAAGGTAGCATTTATTTTAAAGTATTTTTGAAACAACAGAATAGGTAATGTGAGGTGTTATTTGAACTGATTTGTGATGGTTTAGATCTAAAAATGTCATCCCAAACTCTAAACTTCAGGGGTGAGGACTGTGAAAAGGGGCAGGTCATTGGGCAAAATAGGGTACACTGTCACCCTGGAGCTCGCATCTGCCTGTAATTCCTGACCGCCAGAGGGTGAGCAGCTTTGCTCCCAGGTGACATTCTGTCTTGCTATTTCTGCCATGGACCCACGCCACCATGGACTGAAAATCTGAGTCGAAATAAGCCTCTCTTCTTTTAAATTGTTTCTTAATTTTTAAGCGCTTTAGTTTCTATATATTAAACTAACCTTGCATTTCTAGAATAAACATTTTTAGCTCAGTTTTCTCAAACTGTGTTTTTGTTTACTTGTTTAGATCAGGCCCAGTTTTCTTGATCTAACTCGATGTGCGGTAAAAAACTTAAGCCATTTTTTATATCGATATTTTCATTAACTTTGTTCAAACTTTCGTTAACAGATGGTACAGACAGCCTGCATAGGCCTCCACTCACAGTTTTCTCTAACATTAACATCTTGTCCTAGCAGTGTACTTTTATTATAAGTGACACATTTTTATTAATTAAACTCCATAACATATAGTGAGATAGTGTATAGTGGCTTGCTCTTTTGTGCTGTGTAACTCAATAGGTTTCTATAAGTGTATTATGCACACACCACTACAATATCATATAAAATATACCCCAAATTTGTGGTATGACAAAAAGTCAAAACTTAGAGGTGATGATACTCCTGAAGATATTCATATGCCAAGTAGAAGTTAATATATAATAAACATGTCATTATACAATGAAACATCTGTTTTTCAGCTGATACAGAAAAAAAGAAATTTAAAATACACCTCCCAACCTACCAGCATTTTGAATTTGACCTAACAAAATGTACATAGAGAGAACAAAGAAAAATCCATAAGCACACAACTAGAAAAACTTTAAAGCAGCTTATTTGAATGAAATAGACTGCTTGGTTAAATAGTCGGAGGGTTGAAGTTTACCTTTTACCCTTTAATTATAAGAGCAGGCAGTTTGCAATTTGCAACGACTTCTTTAGAAATCAGTGGACAATTTAGTTCTTAGAGAACTATGCATTGAACAGGATAATAAATAATCATATTTATTATGATTGTTATTAAGGGAATTATTACTGAAAAAACATATTTTCAGTAATAATTCCCTTAATAAAGAGACTGGCATTTTTACACAAATGTAATGAGAAAATAACAGTCAAGAACCAGAGAAAAGTAATTAGACTTTACTAAATACAGACTATACTAAACTAGTTAATGATTTCCACAAATTCATTGTTAATTAGACATTAAGGTAGAGACCTTCTTTATGTTTTCTTCTATTTAGGGAAACTGTATAATTTATCACCTAAAGCAGGATACTTTTGATAATGAAATGAGACTCTATTAATATTCCTCTATAACAACAAATAAAAATAAGACTACTCTGGGTATAGTAGCATGTGCAACATGTTATTTATTATTATATATTAATATATTGAATTTTAGGCTTCAATTGCATCCATTTTCATATTTTTAAACTTTCTTATTTTGAAACTAGGGTTTATTCAGTTTTGCTTAACTTTGTAGTTCTCCAGTTTCTTCCAATTTAGTGTAGGTGATCAGGTAGCCACTACATACAACCATTTCCTGAAGACTATCTACAAATACAGCCTTCAAGCCTGCCATTCATCTCACACCCTGTGTGAACTGTACGAAGATGCTCTAATGGTCTGTGCTGTATTCAGCCTGGCTCCGTAGGACTCTCGTTTGCTTGTGTAAACTAACAGAATCCTCTCGGAAGCCAGCTTCAGTGATGCCATGGACTTCAACAAAATCCTCAGCCTAGGTCCTCTTACTTTGACTCTCTGCTTCGTGAATGCATAACAATAGTTCAAGCACAAACTGCATGAATTTAAACCAGATACTTATTTACATAAAATGATAAATGAAAAGAAGAAAAATACTTACGAGGTTTGTGATAATCATACATTGTATGCATAAGGTAATCATTGTGTCTATGATGTTGAAAAATAAATGCATGCATTTATCATGCTAGTACTAATTATGTAGATTCATTTTTTTTAACTTTAATGTACTTACAATGTTAATTGGCCTCTGTAAGATTGGAAAGCAGTCTCTAAAATCTGAAATTAGCAAATCACATCCCTTAAACATTCTGTCTTCAGAAGATTAATTATATACAGATGTATCATTTCAATGTCTACCGTAATAATAATATTTAGTGAAAAATAACAGAAATAATAGAATTTAAATATAAATATTAAGTCTAAATTATTTCAATAAAAGTCATTCTATGAACTAAAGCAGTAAACATACTATTTTAGTACTCAAGTAAAATAAAGTTTGGCTATTTAGAGTTAAACAAAAATAAGTAATAAACTTCAAACAATATTAAAGTCAGATTCTGGAAACATGAAAATATGACAAAAGTGTCGAGGAAAATGAAGTTGAATATGTCTTCAATTTTCAGTGATTTACTCCTTTTTTGGACTGCAAACTAAAACCGTTCATTTTTTAAAAGGTTATAATTCTGCATGTACATTTGAATATGTCTACGTCTAATTCCATTTCATAATGTTATATACTAGATATTTGTGCCCCAAACTACTCAGCTCATATGTTGAAATTCTAAATGTGATCTTTCTTTATAGCTGGTGACTTTGAGTGGGAAGAACGGTTAGATTAGATCATGAGTGTAAGCATTTAGTGAAAAGATTAATAGCAATAGAAAAATAAGAAATAGGACAGATCTCAAATTCTCTCTCTCCTCTCTCTCTCTCCTCTCTCTCTCTCTCTCTCTCTCTCTGTCTCTCCTCTCTCTGTCTCTCCTCTCTCTCTCTCCTCTCTCTCTCTCCTCTCTCTCTCTCTCTTCTCTCTCTCTCTCTCTCTTTCTCTCTCTCTCTCTCTCTGACTCTCTCTGTCTCCTCTCTCTCTCTCCACACAAAGTAGGGCAATGAGAATAATCAGCAACAGGACTCGTCCAGAACTTGCTGGCACCCTGGTCTCAGACATCACACCTTTAGTACTATTAGAAATAAGTATTTGTTTTTTAAATCATTCACTGTGGTGCATTCTGTTGTAGCAGCTCGTAGCTCTATGCTGCTATGAGAGCATACCTAAGCCTGGATAATTTAAAACAACAGAAATTTCCTCATTCAGTCTTGGAGCCTCAGGCTCCAAGAACAAGGTCAAGGTGCTGGCAAATTTAGTGTCTCGTGAGGCTGAGTCCTCCACTTCCAAGATGAACCCTTAAACACTCTACCTTAAACAAAAGTGGAACACTTTTCTATATGTGGGGGAAGAATGGAAGAAAGAGAAGACTGAAGGAGACAGGGAAAAAAGAGGGAAGAGCTGCACTTATTTTGTTAATAGGAAATCTATTCCTGTAATAACATCATTAAGTCCATTCCTGAAGGTGGTACTCCGTGATCCCAGACACCCCACCGTAAGTCCTACGTCCTAAAACTGCCGCACTGCTACAGCACTTGGGGACCACACCGGAGTCCTACAGTAAGACCCCAACAGATTGGAAAACATAAAATATGACCAATTTCCATTTAAGCTATTAATCTAAAACCAGTTCTATATAAATTCAGCGATAAGAAATTCAGTTTGTAAAGTCTTAAAAGTACAGTCTGTTGCTTTATGTTGAATCAGCATAAACTGAAGATCAATACTGAAGCAGAAAATTCACAAACAGTGCACATTATTTTCCTGGAATGTCACAATTTTAACTTACATGTGCTCATGACTATAGCACAGGATGGTAAAGAACAAATGAGAAGTATTTTTACAAGAAAGTTTTAAATATATGCAGTTTAAAACCATGGTCTTCTCGTTTTCCACAGCACAATCATTTGCCAACCCTTTTAGCCTTTTCCTCGTTAGGACCCTGAACAAGCAAACCACATATTACTGGGAACAAATTAGTTTTGATACCTTGAGACATTTAATTATTTGCAAGAGTGAGTCAGAAGAAGGTGAAGCTGAGAGAAAATTTTCGAGTTGTGGAAAGATATATAAGCAAAAAAAGACATTTTAACCCTGAAAATTCAAACGATAAATAGAATACAATTACACAAATTAGGTTGCAAATTTGTAGGAAATAATCCATGAATTAAAAAGAACATAAAACTTGGGAGTTAGTCATAGTTTCAAAGATTTAACTATGAAAAAGTCCTCTTTCAGTAGTGCAGGAAATTTCAGAGATGGAAGAGAGTGTAGAGTTTATTTAGTATAGTCATTCATTTTACAGTCGAGGGAGCCCAGGGTTAGAAAGTTTAAGTGATTTGCCAAGGTCACTTGCCAGTTACTATTGCACTCTGAGAGAAAATCTAAACCTGGCTTTTTTTTAATCTGCCCTATATTATCTCATTAATTTCATAAATTCATTTGTCAATAATGTTAGTAATTCAGGAATATCTAAAGGCAGTTGCAGGTTGATAACATTAATGAGAAAATAATTTTAAACAAGAATGTAACTAAAATTACTTTAATTTTTGACATACAGATTCTTAAACAATTAAGGATGTACAAAATTCTGTTCAAAGTTTCCTCAACATTTCATTAAGACATATTGAAGTTTTATCATTGTTCTTATTATAGAAAAACAAGTGGAAATTATTTTCTATTAAATTATTTTAACTAGTGTTTATCAATGCAATTTTCCATTTACTTGTAGAAAATGTCAATGCTCACAATTACATTGAACAAAATTCATTTTGTTTCTTTCAGATAAAAATAGAGAAATTGTTCAAACATATAAGCAGTGGAAATAGTCAACACATTATATAAAGATGAGAGTACTCATTTTTCAAAGATAGTAATTAGCAGCAAATACCTCAAAGCAATGATTGACATTTATAAACCACTTTCCTTGAAACATCTAAAAGTAATTTGCAGAAATTACTTAATTACCCTCTCAGAAGCTCACTATGGTAGCTATTGTTATAATTATAATGTACTCTGTGTTAACATCTTTAATGAAAATTGTAAGTCCAGATAATCCACACAGGTTTATGCCTGTACAAAGGTAGGTAGTGTCCAGCATAGGCAACCTTTGACACAGGTCACAAGTGTGACATTTCTGTTAAAGGTATTTAGTAATCAAGATTAAATTTTGTTACACACTATTTCTATTTGCTAGTTTAGTTTTATTCTTAATTCACTTAAACCATCCCATTGTTTTTTTCTGATTTTTGTTCTCAGACAATATGGTACAGGATTATTTTTCTTTGCATGTATTTTAAAGTTATCAAGTATGTTTACAAAATGTTTATTTTCTCATACAGTATTTACAATGAAGGCAACAAAATTTCCTTTATTATTTGTCTCTTTGTATTAACTATAGCCTCTAGTCTAAAGAATAGCTAGTTTGTTTTCATTCATTTAAAAATACTTCATTAAATAGAATTTACATACCTATCTATGCCTTTTTATAGTGCCATTGGAGACTGAGGTATTTACACACCTATGAAAATAGTACCATAATCACAAGAGTGACTATACTCATCAGCTCTAATTGTTCTTCATTCCCTTTACATCTCTAAATAACTTTGCCTCTGGAAGAAAATTTTTAAAAGAAAACATATTGTAAGACTCAATTTTTATATGACTGGCAAAAACACAAACTAAAACTGGCAAAGACAAACTATTAACATAGTAGCAGAACACAATAAAGGTATTTTGAGATTAATCTACGTTGATATGTAAATTAGCTTTCTAGTCAGTGAATAATATTCCATGCATTTTATCAAGTTGATTCATCCATTTCGTATTGATAAACATTAATGTTACTTTCCACTTTTAACTTATACATCTTGCAAGTTCTGACATGGACTTCTATGCTCATTTTTCTTGAGGCGATGTCTAGAAGTGAAATGTTTGTATCGTGAAATACATGCATGTTTAACTGCAGAACAGTTTCCTTAAGTGCAGTATGATTTTTTTGTTTTTGAGAGCAGGAATTAAGTGTACAACAAATTTTCAAACAGGAATTGTTGTGAAACTAAATGATTTATTAAAGGCAAAATTACATGACTTCCCAATCTGTGTTTTAGACCTCTGAAATGAAGTGCTTTTAATTGATTGTTTGATATCTGTGATTAAAAATGTAAACACACAACCCTTCAATTAAAAAAATAATTAATGGTAGGACTCTGGTTTGAATGTTACAGTTTTACTGCATAGCTGGTGTGATTGTCCTGAATGCTAAGTTCCCGGAAGGTGAATCCTCCACTTCACAAGTTTAGAGCTTCTGTTCCATTCAAGGAAAGCATAAAAGATGGGTTGTGTGGGCAGAGATCACATAAACATGGTGAGAAAGATTAAGTTAAAATAAGAAAATAGGGAATTCAATGATTCCATCGTGAATTAGAAACATGATAAACATATATAGTACCTAGAATAAACATTAGCTACATCTATTATATATTATAATGTATTTATTAATTGATAATTATAAGACAGTGACAATTGATTAGTATTTATATTTATTATTGCTACAAAATGTGTTACAATAATTTATAAAAATATTCCACTATTTGTCAGTATATATATATATATATATATATATATATATATGAGATTTATTGCCATGATATTATATATCGATTCCTAACTTTCCTGCCTGAAAGTGTTATCATGGTAGTTATTCAGGTTTTGGAACACAATACATGATATGTTAATACATTTCTTAAATTTAAAGATAGTAATTAGAACAGAAAGATTATTTTATTAAACATAAATTTCATGTATTCAGAAATAAAATGTATGTGCTATTGCTACTTTAGCCTCAAAACTGTGTACCTTTACATCTACTTCATCCTTGAATTAACACTAATGCAGTGCACATAAACTTACCACAGAATACTCTTTTTTTGTTTGTGAGTGACACCTGGAACCTGAGAAGGAAAAAAGATAGAATTGAAAAATTAATGATCAGCCAGAAGAATTAAAACACGCAAAACTACTGTGTGCTATGCAAAATGGTCTCATTAATGATGCTTGTCATTAGAACCGTGTAATAGACTAGTAAATTACAAACTAGAATATGACTTTTCTGTATTTACTACACTACCAGATGCAGATATCTGAACATTTTGAAATTCTGCAAAAACTGAATCCCAAGCATTTATTGAATACTATCTTGTTGATAAAAATAGAGAGTACTTATTTTTTCCTTGAATAAATTTTGGACATTTGTCAAGATCTTTACTAATTGAACTTATACACATCTATATTTTCTATAGCAGATATTTTTTAAAAAAGATGAATTGTCCTAAGAATGTTTGTTAGTATTTTAACCAATGAAGCAATTTTAATTAGTCTGTAAATAATAATCATTTAGGGATTTTAGAAAATCACTATGACTTTTAATTTGAGAATATAGGCCTCAAGCTTTTGATTTTGTTTATTCCTTAGTTTACCCAACACAATTATGAATTTTCTTTCTTGTGCAGAAGTAAGAAACAAAAGGTAAGGAAAGGATAAACCTGAGCTATGCTGGTTATTTTGTGTCAAAGGAAAGAATAACTATAGTGGATATGATGTACATGTGGGGTAGTCTGAAAAGTAATAGTATAAATAATTTATGTTGCATTTTCATGGGCAATGTGAAGAACAGGAAAAGAGATATAAAGAAAAAGCATAGATAATATGAGATTAAATGGCCCAAACATCAACATTTAATAAACAGTACATGACACACACATGTCATGCAAATGCAGTGCCAATACATAGAAGTGTAATCAGTTGAGTTACTGGGCCAGGTTGCTCACTTTTCAGTACATATGTCTTATGTCATGCATCTTTTATCCTTTATCTCAGCTAAAACAAGTGACTTCCTGGGTTCAAAGAATGCTGATAGAATTTATAAAAATTAGCCTTAAAATGGGCCTGCCTAGTTGAATTTCTCTTTTGTCTCTTCTGATGATGCCAAAAGAAGGATGTGTCTTGGCCATCTTGCTAGTATACAGATTACAGGAGACAGATGTAGCAGACTTCAGTCTCCATTTCCAGATGAGCTTACTGTATTCAAAATCACAAATGCATAAATAGGAAGAATTAATTCCTACTAAAAGGTAAAGAATTGGGAACAGTTTGTTTCACATTATCATTCTGGCAATAGTTGACTAAAACAGGATGATAAAGTGGAAATTGAAAAAATGTAGAAAGGTGTGGATTTTGGTGTTCATTCTTCTACACTGCACTGTTTCTTTGTGCATAGTAGATATAATCACAAATTAGGATAAACCATACATCAGTAAAAATTGGTTTCAGAATCAAGCATTTAGAAGCTGCATGCATATGAGTTCAACATTATTTGTGGCATTGCTGAATTTGCATATTGTTGATTTTTTATTATGATTGTCAGATCTTATTATTTTAATATATTTAAAGTCAGTTGATCATTTGAAGTCACAATTGTAACATTTCGTGGTCAGATTTATCATAAATAAAGGTATATACAAAATAACATCAAATACTCTGGTGGAAGGCACTGTGTGGAGTAAGTGTCCGAGCCCCGCCCCTGCTCCTGCTGCTGGGAGTTGCTTGCACACTGCTGCTTTCCCCCACTGCCACAGCATAAAGGAAGGCACTGTGCAGAATCATTGAACTGTGGTGGATTGACAGTGCTGGTTTGACAGGAAACGTGGTGGCCCCTTGCCCAGACAGAACACCCCAGTAAGTTCTGCTTACTATGCATCCAACAATTGCATGGATATCAACCCCATAGTAGGACCCTCGGAGGTACACTGCTGACAGTTATGACTATTAGGACTAAATAACCAGATATTGGCCCAGGAGGTGAAAATCACAAAATGAAAAACCAAAATGCAATCCCAAACATCTAGTCCATCAGGAGCAAAAACAGATGACAGAGAAATGGAGGACTTTATAAGTCGTACCCTGGAAATCTCTGAAAAGATAGCAAATGAAGTAAAGACACAAATCCGTGAGGCTATAGAGGCTATCAAATTAGAAGTAATGGCTTACATAAAGATAGAAGTAACCACATTAGTAAAGTATTTGCTCAACATAGCCAGGGAAGAAATAGATTTTAAAAAACACAGGAGTATGGGAAATTGATAGAAACCTTGAATGAACAAGGTAGAAAACAAGCAGAACCCATGAAACAGTTTCAAAGAGATATCCAAGAAACAAAAATTCTATTGAAAGCTAGCAAAAGTTTAAATGAAGCTGAGGATAGAATTTCAGACCCTGAGGATAGGATCACAGTTAGCAACCAGGAAAAGATAGAAATTATAAAAACAAAGCAGCACAAAAGGACAATCCAGCAGCTTCAAGATGATGCCAAGAGGAACAATATAAGGCTAATAGGCATCAGTGAGGAGGCAAGAGACAACGCAAAGGACTTTACCCAGTTATTCACAGAAGTAATAATGGAAAATTTCCCAAACGTGGGGGAAAATCTGACATACAAATCAGTGAGGCATATACAATGCCAAACATTCATAACCAACAAAATCTACACACAGACATATAATAATTAAGAACTGAGACATACAACAGGAAAACAGAACACTAAGAGCTGTTAGAGAAAAGACACAAATCACCTATCAAGGAAAGCCTATTAGAACCACAGCAGACTTCTCAGCAGAAACCTTCAGGTTAAGACAAAATTGGAGTGAAGTATTTCAAGCCCCAAAAGAAAACAACTTTCAACCAAGACTGATGTATCCAGCAAAACTGTCTTTCAAATTTAATGGAGAAAGAAGATATTTCCATAACAAAGAACAACTGTAGAAATTCATATTTACCAAACCAACCATAAAAGGAGTATTGCAAGACAAGATAAAAATTAACACAATCTCCAGAGAAACAACAGAAAAAACCACCAGCCTGTACAAGAAATTAAACAAGCAAGGAAAGCAGGAAACCAAACACAGGAAAATAATATGGTGAAGTCAAGTGAATACATATCAGTAATAACCATAAATATAAATGGACTTAATTCACCAGTCTAAAGAAGCAGGTGGACAGAATGGATCAAGAAACAGGACCCCACAATATGCTGTATCCAAGAAACACATCTGACTCAAAAACAAACTCATACACTGAAAGTTAAAGGATGCAAAACAGTATTCCATGCAAGAGGAACCCAGAAAAAATCAGGGGTAGCTATTCTGTTTGCAGACAAAGTGAACTTCAAACCTAACAGGATTAAAAGAGATAAAGAAGGACACTACATACTTCTAAGTGAAAAACTACAAGAGGAAGAACTAACAATTATAAATATATATGAACCAAATACAGGAGCACCCAAGCATATAAGACAAGAACTAATGGACATGAAACACAAGAATACAATTGTAATAAGAAACCTTAATACCTTACTGTCACAGAGATAGATCAACTAGACAAAAAAATCAGCAAAGAAATAACAGAACTGAATCACATCTGTGAACAAATGGGCTTAGTGGATGTTTACAGAGTGTTCCACCCAACCACATCCGAATATACATTCTCCTCAGCCACACAAGGGATATTCTCTAAAATAGACCATATATTAACTCTTAAAGCATTCTTAAGTAAATTCAAAAGAATGAAATTATCCCTTGTATAATATCTGATCATAGTGCACTAAAATTGGAAATCAATGGCAAAAAACCTTGCAAAACCTGCATAAACACATGGAAATTAAATAACAATCTTTTGAACAACCAGTGGGTTACAGATGACATTAAAGATGAAATAAAGCAATACCTAAGATACAATGAAAATTCAGATACATCATACTGTACCCTATTGATGTAATGAAAGCATTCCTCAGAGGAAAATATATAGAAATAAATAGTCACATCAAGAAAATGGAATGAGCACACATAAATAACCTAATGCTACATCTGAAGCTCCTAGAAAAGGAAGAGTAAGTCAAACTCAAAGCTCATAGAAGAGAGGAAAGCTTAGAGAAGAAATTAATGTGACTGAAACCAAAAAAAAAAAAAAAAGAATTAATGAATCAAAGAGCTGGTTTCTTGAGAGGACAAACAAAATTGATACACCCCTAGCCAACCTTATCAAGACAAAGAAAGAAAAAACCCAAATCCATGCAATAAGGACTGAAAAGAGGGAAATTACTACATATACCATGGAAATTCAAAATAACATGTACACTTACTTTGAAAATCTCTACTCACATAGGGTGGAAAACAGAGGAAATAGAGAGATTTCTAGAAACATATGAGCTACCAAAGCTCAGTCAAGAAGATATAACAATTTTGAATAACCCAATATCAGCTACTGAAATAAAAAAACATTATTAAAAACTTGCCAACAAAGAAAAGCTCAGACCTGATGGATTCATGGCTGAATTCTGTAAGAAATTAGGAGAAGACTTAATGCCAACACTCCTTAACCTCTTCAATGAAATTGAAACAAAAGCAATCCTGCTTAAATCATTCTTGGAGGCAAGTATTACACTGATACCAAAACCAGAGAAAGATCCAACCCTAACAGAGAACTATAGACCAATCTAATGATGAACATTGATGCAAAGATTCTCAATAAGATATTGGCAAATAGAATGCAACAAATCATCAAGACAATTACACACCATGACCAAGTGAGATTTATTCCAGGAATGCAGGGATGGTTTAACATATGCAAATCAGTAAATGTAATACACTAAATCAAGAAAGTCAAAAATAAAAATCACATGATCATTTCAATAGATGCAGAAAAAGCTTTTGATAAAGTGTAATACCCATTCATGATAAAAACCCTACAGAAACTCGGAATAGACAGTATATACCTCAATCTCATAAAGGCCATTTATGACAATCCCACAGCCAACATTACACTAAATGGGCAAAAACTGAAAGCTTTCACTCTAAAATCAGGAACAAGACAAGGATGTCCACTATTACCATTCCTATTCAATATAGTTCCAGAAATATTACCAGAGCAATCAGACAACAGGGAGAAATAAAAGAAATAAAAATAGGAAAAGAAGAAGTTAAATTATCATTATTTGCAGATGACATGATCTTCTATACAGAAGACACCAAAAACTCCATTAAAATACTACTAGAGGTAATAAACAAAATCAGCAGTGTATCTGGATACAAAGTCAACACTCATAAATCTATAGTATTCCTGTACACAAACAAAAAACTCACTGAGAGAGACATTATGGAAATATCAACTTTCACAATAGCATCTAAAAAAGTGAGATACTTAGCAATCAACCTAAACAAGAATGTAAAAAACCTATATGCTGAAAATTATACTACACTAAAAAAGGATATTGAAGAGGATATTAGACAATGAGGATGTTCCATGCTCTTGTTTAGGAAGAACGAACATTGTGAAAGTGGTCATACCCCCAAAAGTGTTATGCAGATTCAATGCAATCCCAATCAAAATGCCATCAACAAAATTTACAGATATAGAAAAAAATATTCCTGAAATTCATTTGGACACAGAAGAATGCTAGAATAGCAAGGGTGATTCTGAGCAACAAAGGCAAGACAGGAGGCATCTCAAACCCTAATTGGAAAGTATACTACAAAACCACAGTCATAAAATCAGCATGGCACTCGCAAAGAAATAGACCTGAGATCAATGGAACAGATTAGAAGATGCAAACACTACTACAAAGACACTCATCCGAGAAGAGACAAGATGGCGGACTGGTAGGTAGCAGGAGAGAGACCCTCTCTGAGAGAGACAGCTCAAATGCCAGAATAAAACACCCTGGAGAGACCCAAACAGAGAGAGATAGACTTTCACAACCCAGAAAGAAACTAAAGCTCAAAAACCCACTTGAATAAGAGGTCCTGGTGCTACTATTAGTGAAGATAAGATCAGCGAGCACGGCACCCTCCTCGAGATGCCTGAATTCCGCCCGACCTGAACAAGCGATCCATGCCTAAGTGACTGGCTTGAGCCACCGGAGCGCGGAGCTGAACAGCCTGGCGTGCAGCTCACCGGGACCAGCACTGCATATGGACCAACCAGAGGTACCATGGATTCGCGCTGCATCAGCGCTGAAGTCGGAGGTTGGTCAGTCCAGCAGTTCTTGGGGACCGTGAGTGATGGGAATAAGACCCTCCCACGGGAGAGGGGAAACCGACTGGACAACATGTTGGATTTGGACAGGACAGCCCTAACTCCATAAGGAAGTGGCTTCAGCTGGTTACACCCCTCGCTGAGTGGATTGGTGGAATCTTCTTGGACTAGGCCACACACCTGGGGAGGACCCAGTTACTTCCCTGAGATCAGTGCACATTGATGCAGTGAAGGCCTGCAAAGGTTGACTGGCCCAGAAGGGAGGAGCTAGCGTACACTGCCCGTGGGTGAACTCTAATCTCTGATAACCTATTGAAGAGGGCTAAAGCTCCTAGCCTGCACCCTCTAGAGGAGAAAGGGTCTGGGAATTACACTGTACACTTGTATGGAAGGAACCAAAAATATGATGAAAGGGAGAAATAAGAAAATACTCACAGCCCCCAACCCTGAGAACATTGATGCAGGAGAGGTAAATACAAGAGACTCAGGGCAGCAAAAATGCAACATCAAACACAGTGTTAGGGGACATAAAGAGATATATTCAAGACCTCTTAAGTGGGACCAAAACTGAAATATTAATTCAAATTAAACAAGAGATAAGCAGATTAATAAAAGAAGGGCTGGGTACCTCTCAAGAAGAC
>PVJX010009173.1:24168-62197 GCA_004027295.1 Dolichotis patagonum
AGCAGATTCAAAGGGATTATCAGGAAACTAAAGACTCGATAGAAAGCTGGCAAAACTGCTTGAAAGAAACCAAAGAGAGACTATCAAAAATTGAACACAGGCTTGCAATGTGGGGTCATGAAAGGGAAGATCTCTTAAAAATTACAAGGGAGCAGGCAGTAAAGTTACAAAGACTGGAAGATGACAAGAGGATCTATAATTTAAGAATAAAGTATGTGAATGAAGAAGCAGGAATCAAACCAGAGGAATTACAAAGGCTATTCACAGCAATTATTGAAGAAAATTTCCCAAGCATAGAAAAAAGAAATGATACGCAGATGTATGAAGCATACAGAACTCCACCCACCTACAACCAAAACAGAGCTACACCCAGACACATAATCATCAAGATCTCAGAAATTCAATATAAGAACAGAATATTAAAAGCTATCAGAGAAAAGAAACAGATCACCTATAAAGGAAAACCCATCAAAATCACGGCAGACTTCTCGATACAGACCATCAGGTCAAGAAGATCTGGGAGTAATGTAATTCAAGTGCTGAAGGAGAACAATCTCCAGCCCAGATTGGTGTATCCTGCAAAACTCTCTATAGAAATTAATGGAGGAAAAAGATGCTTCCATGACAAAGAGGAGCTAGGAGAATTTGTGACCACCAGTCCAACCCTACAAAAAATACTGAAGGACATTCTAGGGAGAGAGAACAAGAATATGAGGATTTAAGGAACAGTGGCAGAGAGGCCTCAGTGAACGAGGCAGACAGTGAAGTAGAAGAGAAAAATAGACTATCAATGGCATAAAAATAGAATAGCAGAAATGAGGCAGAGAAGATTGGCTATAATCTCTAGTACAGAGGGCCTTGAAATATTACCAGAGTGAAACACAGGAAAAGTAGATCAGGAGAAAGGGTCCATTGAGATGCTCTATATAAGGAGGCAGGGGGACCCATAACAAGCAGTGCACCCCATGGGAGTGAAAGGGGAGGAATTGTCTAAAAAAGGGAGGCAGATAATACTGTTAATGGGGTAACAAGATTTAAAATTTACATTATTCTTACCACTCTGCTTGGATGGATTATGAGCTGTTCCAGTTTGTCTACTTAAGCTAGACTTGAGGACATGGTCAGCTATCCCAAAAATAAGAGGACATATTAACGGTAATCACCCCTAATTTTCCTATCAACTTAATCTGAAGCCCTTTATAACTTATACTGTCTTATTATGGCTGATCTTATTTGAATCTGGTTTGTTAGATTGCTACTTTGTATTGACTGATTTTATTTAAATCTGTTGTGATAGATAGCATCAAGTTGAAGAGTATAGGCATCTACACTGAAGATGACAAGATTCCCTAAGATACCCACTCTGGTTTGATTATTACTTGCTTTTGAAGTCTTATAATGTCTCTAATGCTTTTTTTTGTTAATGTTGTTATATACTGCTGAGACACCATGGTAACCATTGTAGATCACCTTGTATTGCAGTTTTATGTGACTTTTCTGCCTCATGATTTTCTAGGAATTGTTTTGTTTTATCTTGCTTTGTTTTGTTGTTCCTGCTAATACAGAAATGATAGATATACATGTAGAGACTCATGCATGTGTAGAGCTTATGAACAGTTTACAAGAACCAACTATATAATAAATGTTGAAATAAACAACTACTTTGAAGAAAAAGAGACACTACAATACCCAGTGCTGATTCCATAATGTCATGATGTGAAGTCCAGCAAAACTATCACTTTTTGTTCAAAGTGACATTAGCTTGCTTTGCCTTGTTTAAGTTCAACACACATTAAGGTACAGACAGCTGTTTTGAGGAGAATGAGAGACACTATGACAGCCATTCTTGGCTTCCCTAATGTCTGGTCTTGAAGACCTGTAATGCCCTCCTCATCCTGCTCAGATCAATTCCATACTAGGTTGTTTCATGTGAATTCCCTCTATGTGACAATATGGACAACTATTTGGAAGAAAACAAGAGTCAATATGATAGAGAGTGAATATCTCCAATTGTCTAGCTTTGAAATTTATGTCTTACATTGCTTTCTTGTGATCCGCTTTGCTCTGTTTTGTTGTGCTTAATTTTACCCTATTGATATAATTGCATGTATATTTGAGTGGGTATGATGGATGACCATATTGTTTTTTTGTGAGATCGTGGAGCAGAACTGTTGACAGTCTCACTGGTTGAATGTCTACTTTACATGTTTTAACTTTGTAATTTGAACAACTATTTCCAAGAAGTCAGTATTTAATTAGTCAAGTAATAATTTCTTAGGTTTTATTGTTGTTGTACTTTTCCATTTTTCCTTGGAATACTGTATTGTTGCTACCCGTTATTCTGTTTTATTTTGTTTTGTTTTTTTCTCTTTAAATAAAATTATAAAAAAAAAAGAAAGACACTCATCCACCTCATACTTGACAAAGGGGCTAAACATGTTCACTGGAAAAAAGATAGCCTCTTTACTAAATAGTGTTGGAAAAATTGGCTTTCCACATGCCAAAGATTGAAAGTAGACACATGTGTATCATCATACACTAAACTAAAGTAAAAATGGATCAAGGATCTAACTATTAAAACAGAAACACTAAATCTACTGGAAGACAAAGTAGGTAAAAACATTGGAGACATAAGGGTAGGGAGAGAATTCATGAATAAAATGCAAACCATGTGGCAAATACTTCAAAGACTCAACAATTGGGATCTCATATTACTAAAAACTTTTTGCACTTCAAAAGCAATCACCAACAAAATGAAAACAAAACCCACAGAATTGGAAAGAATCTTAGCCAACAATCCCTCAAAGGACTTGTATCCAAAACATATAAAGAACTGAAATACATCAAGCCCCCCAAATTCAAAGACTCTCTCCAAAAATGAGCATTGGAGATGAACACACAGTTCTCAGATGAAGAAATACAAAAGGCAAATAAATACATGAAAAAATTCTCACCATCACTGGTCATTCGATAAAAGCAAATTAAAGCAGCATTGAGACTTCATCTCACCCCAGAAAGAATGGCTGCCATCAACAAAACAACTAATAACAAATGTTGGCAAGGATGTAGGGAAAAAACAACACTCCTCCACTGTTGGTGGTAGTGCAGACTGATGCAACCACTGTGGAAATCATTGTGGAGGTTCCCAAAAAACTAGGATTGGAAATTCCATTCAAAGCAGCTATTCCCCTCTTAGGTATTTTCCCAGAAAAATTGAAAACATCAGGTCACAGAGATATATATGCACCTATGTTCATAGCAGCACAATTTGTAATAGGTAAATCTTGGAAACAACCAAAATGCCCATCAACTGCAGAGTGGATGAAAAAAATGTGATATTTTTATACAATGGAATGATACTCAGCCATAAAAATGATGATCTTGTGGCCTTTATAAGTAATGGAGCCAACTTGAAAATATTCTCATCAGTGAAATTAACAGGACTCACATGAGTAAATATCACATTATCTCTCTAGTGTAAAAAATAACAAAAACTGACCCAATACTGGGATCCAAAGAGTATGATAGATATTGTGAAAGTGAAAGGGAAGGAAAGTGCTCTAAAGAGTATAATGAAATGTAGTGCGTAAGATAGTTGACCATATTACTGAATTTCTGTTGGAACATTTAACAGAAGGATTTGTGCTGTCAGTGTTTCAATGTCTAGCCACTATTTATGCTTTGATTTTGTAAATTTGGCAATTATTTTTTGAGACAACAATGAGTAATGTGTCAACTAGCGATTCTATGATGAGAATTTTTTTCCCTTTGAATTCCTTGAATTCAGTATTGTTCTAAACTTTTCTGCTTTTTCTATTCTCTTTAATTTTCTTTTATTTCTTTGAAAAAAAAGAAAAGAAAAATGTGCCATTGTTGAATTTTTCATTCTGTTGTGAAAACTTATAGTGATATTTTGAGTTTGTTGTTGTTGTTTATGCCTCTTGCTTTTTGTTCTTCTCTGACTTTCCTCTTTTTTAAATAACTTTTTTAAAAAATCACATAGGATGCATATTAAAGCAAAACCACTATATTTTACTGAAATAAAAAGTATACAAAAATTTTCTATAAAATTATTGTTACATACTGTATATTTAACTACAGTTTTTGATAAAATATTCAAGTTGTGCAAATATTAAAGTTTGCAAAATGCACTAATAAACTAGAAATCATAAGAATGTAATATTCTCTTAGTCATCTGAGATTATAACATAGTCAAATGTTACAAAAATATAAATAGAAGAGACACATAGATTCATTGATTTTCTTCAACACAGCGAAACTACTTGATAACAAGTGATTTTAAATTTGCTTTCTATTATGGCAGCCATTGCTAATTTAATATCTTCTTGCTTTGAAGTCCTACCATGCTTGTATTCTTCTATTACCATCAGTTCTATCATGCTGTGTCTTATTAGGATTTTAAAATATGTGATAGTATAAACAGAATTTTTTTATTGAAAATAAGATATTATATTAGCCATTGATCATTCTCTGTTATTCAGTTCAGAATGCCCTGTAATTCTTTCATTCTTTCAAATGGTTTTATACTATTTTATTATGTTTGATATTATTGTATTTGTAACTATGCTCAACTATAGCAGAGAAAGAGATATTTTGATAGCTACTGTTAATGTCTGGTTGTCTTATGATAAAGTGCTGTGTTGCTTTTGTTGTTCTGTTCTGATCTGCTTTTTTCTGCCCTCTTCTGTTTTATTCTCTTTAAAATAAAAAAAAAATTGCTTTCTAAGAAATGCTAATACAAAATGAAAAAAATTTCCTGATATGGCACACTGATTACATTTCTTCAAAATTTTTATCTATGTATAATTATATCTTTGACAACTTTGTAAAGCAAATAAAAATAAAATTGAGAAATAGCTGGTATTTCAGCTTTGTCTTGCCTCCTCTCTATAAGTACAAAGAGACATCTACTTTTCTAAAAGAAGGTTGCATAGTTACATAAAAATGTACCAGGAATATTTTTATCAGATGTATTTTAACATTAAGTTACCTATACAAAATTTCATAAAAAATTTTTGCAATAGTTAATTTTGCAAATCATTTTAATATATTTACATTTTCAATGTTGCATTGATGTTAATGTTTTATCTTTTTTTCTGGTAACAGGAATCAAACTCAGGACCCTGTGCTTGCCAGGCAAGTGCTGTGTTACTGAGCTATATCCCCGGCACTTTTTTTTTTTTTTTTGATACTGAGTATCGAACTCATGACCTTGCACTTGCCAAACAGGCACTTTGCCACTGAGTTAAATCCCCGGTTAAGAGTTAATTTATCTTAAGAAAAGTTTTCTTATTTAAATGATAATTTTGCTATTAGTTGCCATTTACCATAATTGAACTTTCATCTACCACTATTCAAATTATTTGACTTCTTTTAGAGATATCATGAGTATATGATTACTAACAATGTTATAATATGATTGATAGGCAAAGCACGTGCTTACCATTTTAACTTAACTTATTTTATTTTTTATGTTTTACAGAGTCATAAGTATTCCTTGAAGTAATTCACAGTATCATTTCTATAATTTTAACCTTTAGTTCTTGAAAATGACACTGAGTACATTTTGGTGGAATTTTCTGGTACAATTAAATGGGTATATGGTTTTGAAATGATAGTTTCCAACGTCAGAATTTAAATTTCAGTTTAAATCAGTACGCTAAATATCTCTACTGACTACCGATACATGATAAATTGATTGAAGTTCATAAAAATTATAAATTATTTATTTTTCAAATCATTTTGTCAATGATATAAGAAATTAAAAGAATTTGAAAATAGATTTTTAATTGTTTTTTCCATTGCCATTGCAGAAGTCTGATTAGGTATTAAATAAAACATCAACTACTCTTGCTTTCTGACAGTTGGGTATTTTTTACTTCAAAGGCAAACACCTCTGGAAGCAATATAACAACATGCTTAAAAGTGTGAAGTGAGCACAGCAGAGATGTTATTACATCCCAGAAGTTGCTCAGAGTATGAAAACAGCAAAAAATGCAAATTCTATGTAGAACAAATAATTTCCTATGAATTAAATATTTATGTTTAAGTAATATTAATAGGATTTAATTTAAAGTTGTTACATTATGGAACAAACTAAATTCTTATTAAATTTGTTTCTTAATACTATCCTAAAATTTCACCATATTTTTATATAAGCATTGACTGAAAAAAGGCAGTATATTTGGTTGTAGTAAGCAGTAAGCTTATGAAACAAAAAATATTTTGAAAAACAAACAATTGGTAATTTTTCTCTTTTTTATTTTATTTTAAAGATAATAAATTGGCCAGGGATTTAGCTCAGTGGCATAGGTAACTGCCTGGCAAGCACAAGGTTGTGAGTTCAATCCCTGATAACCAAAAAAAAAAAAAAAAGATAATGAAAACCTAACAAAACAAAACAGAATAAATCTAATCAAAACAAAGTAATGACACTGGTACAGAACTTCAAAACAGGATAACAATAACTACAACAGTGTATCTTGTTATCTTCACAATATTTATCCATTACATCAGATATAGCAAACATAACAATAAAACCAATCAAAACAGAATATTAATTGAAGCAAAACAATCAATCAGAACAAAATAGAATAGAACAGTAGGGGATTTCAAAAACAAGACAGAAGGAAATGCCCATGTGTGCTATATTGCATACTGTGACCCTCGCCATAGATGCTGAGACCGCTGGCCCCAGGTCGGCAAAGTCAACTAAACACTGTAAGCATTAAGTTGCTTTTTGTACTTTAGTTGATATCAACTCAGCCTGTCCTCCAAAACAGCTGCTTAAAACTGGCTAGCTGGCTTGTTAGTCAGCTCCTCTCCAATAATTGAAAAAATTTAACAAATAAACTTATGCAGATTTTAGATTTTTTAAATTATTTACTAGATTCATTTCCAGTTAACACCACTTGCCAAGGTTCTTTATTTTACTATCATTAGAAACTTTTAAAAATCCATACAAGAGCATGAAACTTAGATTTAATGTAGTCTCTGCATATGATGACAATCTGTGTGAGCTATTTTCCACAAATATTAAAATACACTCATCTGCACATCACAGTCCAAACTTTCTGATTGATGGATTATTTCAACCTTCATATAATCTAATTTTAAGTAGTTTGAAGATTTATTGACTTACTATGAAAACTAGCAGTTATTAGAAAATGAGTTTGTCAATGTAGTCTATTTTACTTAAGTATAATTATTTTCCAAAAATTACATTAAATTATAATTGTTTGAAATGTTTCTTATAGAAACATAATTAAAGCAATTTATGCATCTTTTGTCAGATAATATTTATGAGATATTTTAAATAGAAATGAGAAAATATTAGTGATTTTTATTAAGAAATTATTCAATCAATAGATATTAAATAGTATAATTCAGCAATGAAATTTTTTTATTTGCTGAATACCAGTACACTGTGGAAGAACTAGGATGACCTATGTGCTAACCTGATTTTAGCAACTTCTATATACATTTTGTGCATCTATTTTTCATGTTGTTCAATGTTTGTTTTTACACTTTTTTCTCAAATACTTTTCATAACTTCTAGTCTTTTCATTTATACATAGTTGAAAACCAATAGAACAGTTTTCAATCAAAATCTATAGCATAAAGAACAAAATATTTTCAGAAAATATTCTGTATACCTTACAGAAAACTTACTCACCATAACAATTTGAAAATTAATTAACAATTAAATCTCAAATAAGTCAATTTTGACTTTGTGTCACATACATATGGACAGAAATATTTATATCTACATACACATAAACTTAAGTACATATATGTATTCTATATACATATATAGAATGTATATATATATTCTATACATACATGTAATCCAAAGAGAATACATATATGCATTCATTTGCAACTCATAACACTGCAGTTTTTGGAGATATACACACAAATGAATGAAACAGACTCGAACAGATCAGTGTACGTCATTACACCATCATTTACAACTAAAAAGTGGAAATAACCAGAGACCTTCTACAGATGAGTAGACATAGTAGCATAATAACTGCATAATATTTGTACACAAAAAAGAGTGAAGTTCTAACATAAGCTACAACTGTAATGAGTTGAAAATATTGCACTAACAGAGCTGCGGAAGAACAAATATATCATTTGAAATTGAAACAGTTGTCTAGAGTTTACAAAGGAGACTGAAGCATAACTATAGTTTTCATAGAAAAGGTGAGCAAGATTTCATGCAGGATGCAGGTACACTTTCCATTTGAGTGATGGAAATTTTGGAAACAATACTGATTATCATGTAATATTAGGAACAATAGTAAAAAACAAATTTTCTCCAACTTTGTAACTTCATGATTTTGTCAGCTTGTGAACACAGACCACTGGTTTTATAAAATCTGGTTTTCTCCGACACCCTCTATCTCCCAAACTGTTCTGAAAACTATAATTTCAGTAGGAAAGACTGGCCATGAAAGCTAGAAACTGCTTGCAGAAGATGAAGACCTGATATTCTATGTTGAGATGAGACATGAGCAAAACGAGAGGTTTTGTTAGAGAAGAGTGAGTAATGTGGTGGGATAAGACATGGAAGTTATGGTGATTGGACTACAGCTATGAAATGGGATGAAAACAACCCAGCAGCTTACCAGAGTTATCTTGCAACAGCAGATATAGTGTTACAGTGTAGGTACATCTTGGCTGTTCTGACCTTTATATGCGTGCACAGTGAAGAACAGAGAGCAGGGCAGTGCCTAAACCTGAGGAAGCAATGTCACCTGCTTATCCTTGGCTGTTTTTCTGGGCACTCACAAATATCAGGTGTTGCAGCATGAAAGTCTTATGGGTTTGATGTGTCTACTTAGAACCAGTGTTAAAACTGTTGACTGAAAATAAGACAATTTATATAAAGCCAGACTAAAAAAATATGGAGGGAAGAAAAATGAAAGAAGTAGTGCCATCATTACTCATGTATATGGGAAAAATTAATCACTTACGTAAGGGAGAGTTACCAAAGGGAGAAAATACAGCTTTCAGAGATAGTTAACACATTGTCTGAGGTGTCCAGCTGCACAATGTGTGTCGTCTTCAGCAGGAAAATAGCACTAAATAAGCAGAAAGCAAAAATATCTGAGTGGAATGATATGTTGAATTCACCAAATAGATATTTCAAATAAAATGATATAAACAAAAATTTTTTTAGGTTGGATGGCAAGTTTTTAAAAAGAAGTGATCGCAGGTAACAGGAGACAGTTTGAAGTAAACAGAAACAGAGAAAACGTGACTAGTATACCTATCTTACAGAAAGTGCCAAAGGCTTAAATTAAAGACCAGCAAGTAGACACTCAAAACCAATGTGAAAATGAGAGACAATTAAAAATGATAAATGGGTGGCTAATCATAAAAGACCATGATGAAAGGAATTGTGCCTCCCCAATTCATATGTTTAGGTTCTACCCCTCATACCTCAAAATGTGACTGTATTTTAATATACAGTCTTCTGAGAGATAATTAAAATAAAATCAGGTGATATACATGAACCTTATTTCAATAGGACTGCTCTCCTTATAGCAAAAGAAATTTAGAACTTATACAAAGAGAAACAGGTGAAAACCCAGTAGATGGCCATTTTTAATCTAAGAGGAAAGTCCTAAGGAAAACACTAACCCTTGCAATGTATTCATCTCAGAATTCCAACCTTGAGAACTGCACGAATATTAATTTTCCTTGTTTAGTCTAAGTCTGTGGTAATTTGCTTTGACATCCTAGCAAACACTAAACATTTGTTGTTACTTTTATTGTCTTAAAGTTTTTAAAAATAGATAGATTTAGGCATGAAATAATGATGAATTTTCATGTCCCAATCTTGTAATCTGAACAACTACTTTCAAGATAACAGCATGCAATTTATTAATTAGTGTTAATTTCCTATTCTTTTTTTATTAAATTCCACATCATTTTTACTCTTTTGTTTGTTTTTAAAATAAAAAAATGAAAGCAAACCTTTTGTAAATGAGGAAAAGGGTTGAAGACAGAGAAAGGAATAGGAAGAAAGAATTAAGATATATCATGTATAGGTACAAATATCTTGCAATGAATGTGATCTTTATGTATATATGAAGTATACCAAATAAATAAATCAATAATATGAAGTGATAAATGAAACACTTCCAAACTGAAAATTTTTATGCAACATAATAACACTAATACTGGCAAAAAGTATTTTACCTTTTATAAATATTATCTAAATTTGATCACACACTAAATGTAAAACAAAAATTTTAAATTTCTGTAAGTAAAAATAAGGAAAAGAAGATGTCTCTGATGTTGTTGATGATATCTAAACACAACAGGAGAAATTATAATTCAAGAACTAAAAATGAAATTTGATGACATTAAAATTGAAATAGTGTGACTACACTATGGGAATAGAAATATAAAGCACAGCCTGGGAGAAAATATTTGCAAATACCATTGTAATAAAAGATCATAATCTGAAATATATAGGGACTTTTTAAAACTCTATAATACAAAACAAATGACTTACATAAAAATTGAGCAAGCCAATTTGAATAAGAAATTTCTAATGAAGATGGGAAGTGGAATGTTAACATATTTACAAAATTCAACATCATATGTTCTTAGAAAACCACAAATTAAAGTAAAAAGCTTCCATTATTCAGTCATTAAAGAAACAAAGTCACAAATTTCTGATAATATCAAATTATTGTGATGATCTGGAGTCATACAAAGTCTTACTGGTTGAAATGAAAAAGATATAGCCACTTTGAAAATGATGTAAAGTTTACACACACACAAACACACACATATGCACACTCATGCGAACACTTTTACAATATGAGCTGGTAATGACACTCTTCATCATTTATCTAAATGAGTTAAAGATTCTTGTTCATATAAAAACTTGAGCACATATTTATTTCATATAAAACCAATGGCCAAAAATTGGGCATAAGGCACCCAGTGTGGGCAGAGAGATCCAGAAGGGGACCTAGTTCTGCCTGCCAGGCATTGCCACTGGAAGGCCCTTATTCCATGCACCCAGCATGGGCAGAGAGAACCACGAGATCTGCCTCTGTCTGCCGGGTGCTGCTGCTGGGAGGCCCTTTCCTCCACACACCCAGTGCATATAAAGGAGACAGAAAGATCCACCTCTGCCCACTTTGCTCCACCACCAAAAGGCCAAGTCCTACAGGTCGCCAGTGTGGGCAGAGAGAATCAGCAGATCCACCTTCACCTTCAAGGAGCTGCCACTGGAAGGCTCCTTCCTGCAGGCAGCCAGCAGGAGCAGGGGCACATAGCCAGGTAGGCCCCGTGCATCTGTAGGCCACCATTGGAGGCCCTTGGTTCCCTCAGGCAGCCATCATCCACTAGCAGAATCAGACAAACACACCCCTGTGTGTCTGCCACCATCCTTTGAATCCCAGTGTAGACACACAGGCTGAGAGAAGCAGCCCCTCCTACATGCAGCCCTGATCCCTCAGTGAAGTCCCAGTGTAGCTGCATAGCTCTGGAGAAGCCTGCTCCACACCCTGCTACCTCCCTGTAAATCTGGAATTAGAGAAACCCAGGTGCCTGTCCCATCCCCCTACTGCTTACTGTAGGTAAATGGGCGCAACTAGGGAAGTGCCTGGGACCCCACAACCAGCTTGATGGGAGGAAAGCAGGAGAATGTCAAGACAAAGGAGCAAAAAGCAAACTCAGACCTCTAGCCCACAGAGAGTAAGTCTGGGAGATACAGTCATGGAAAAAAACAGAAGTCACACACCTGAAATCTCTGAGAGAATAGCAACTGAAGTAAGGAAACGTCACGAGACTGTAAAAGCAGTCAAATCAGAAATACTCTCTCAGGTAAAAGAAAAAATCACAAGCATACTGAAAGAATTGTTCAACAGGTCTAAAGACAAAGACAGTAAAAAGGAGCATAGGAAAATGATGGAAACCTTGAATGAATGTAGAAAGTAATTACAATGCATGAGACAGATTTAAAGAGAGATGCAGGAAATTAAAAATTCAATCGAAAGCTGCCAAAACTGTTTGAAAGAGACTGAAGGTAGACTTTCAAACCTTGAAGGCAGGATTGCAGCTAGTGATCATGAAAGGAAAGATCTCTTAAAAATAACATGGAATCAGGAAATAATGATTTAATGGCTGCAAGATGATGCAAAGAAGCATAATGTAAGAATGATACATGTCAGTGAAGAAACAGGAGTCAACACAAATGAAATTAAAAGGATATTCACAGAACTAATAGAAGAAAACTTCCCAAACATGGGAAATGGATCTGGCATGTAGATAGATGAGGCTTATAGGATTGCAAGTAACCATAACCAAAGTAAATCTACTCCCAGACATATAATAATCAAGATCCCAGAAATTCATCACAAGAACTGAATATTAAAAGCTGTTAGAGAAAAGAGACAGATCACCTATAAAGGAAAACCAATCAGAATCACAGCAGACTTTTCTACACAGACCATTAAGTCAAGAAGAGTTTGGAGTGAAGTGTTTCAAACCCTGAAAAAAACAACTTCCAACCCAGATTGATCTACTCTGCAAAAACAGTCTTTCAAAATTGATGGAAAACTAAGATACCTCCATGATAAAGAACAACTAAAAGAATTTATGACTGCCAAAGCAACCCTACAGAGAGTGCTAAAGAATATTCTAGAGAGAGACAAAGACCATTATGGTTCCAGGAAAAGCAGCACAGCAGAATTGCCAAACAAGACAAGCAATTGAATGAAGCAGAAAAGTGGAGGGCCAACAACAGGAGGATAGTGGGGCAGGGACAAACCAATATATGCTGGTTGTAACCATTAATGTAGATGGCCTCAGGTCAGCAATAAAAAGAAATATAAGGAGAGTGGATCAAGAAACAAGATCCATCAATATACTGTGTACAAGAAACACATTTAACTGGAAAGGAAATTCAAAGACTGAAAATCAAAGTAGAAAAAACACTTGTTTCATGTGACAGGAGAAAAAAGAAAGAAAGAAAGCAAGAGTTACTTGCCCATCAACCACAGAATGGATAAGAAAGATATGGTATTCTCATGCAGTGGAAAGTTACCCAGCTATAAAGTAGAATAATCTCAAGGCTCCTGTAGGTAAATGGATGCAACTGGAGATCATGTTCATGGCCAAAACAGTTTGAACTCATATGTGTGAAACCATAGCACAAGAAACAGAAGGAGTTAATGGGATCCAAAAGCAAAATACGTAATGTAAAAGCAAAAGGGAGGAAACATCTGGGAGGGAAAGGTGGAAACCACTGCCAATTAATTATTGTCTTATCTTGAACTCTTGCATTGTTTACACAATTTTGTTAGGTTTGGCTTTTTTCTGTCTTGTACCATTAGATTTTACAATGTCAGATGAAAGAACATCTATTTTAAATATAATGGGATATTCTATGGTAATCATGGTTTCCTATTATATTGCTTTGAAGTTTTATAATGCTTTCATTCATTGGTTTGAATGGTTTTATTCTGTTTTGTTTGATTTATTAAGTGTGATGGTGTGAACAGCTATTTTGAAGAAAATGAGACATTATGGCAGCCATTGCTGATTTGTTATCATCTTGTTTTGAAGGCCTACGATGCTTTCGTTCTTCTGTTTTGATTGGTTCTAGCCTGTTGTGTTTTATTTGATTTTATCGTGTATGATAGTATAAACAATTTTTTTAGGATAGTGAGATACTATAGTAGTCATTGTTCATTTCCTGTTATTTGGTTTTGAAGTGCTGTAATGCTTTCATCCTTTTGAATGGTTTTATACTATTTTGTTATGTTTGATGTTAATGTGTGTAAGGGTATGCTCAACTATTTTGAAGAAAAGAGGCATTATGATAGCTACCATTGATGTCTTGTTATCTTGCTGTGAAGTGTTGTGTTGCTTGCATTGTTCTATTCTGATTTGCTTTGTTCTGGTCTTTTTGTTTTCTTCACTTTAAAATAAAAAAATTGAAAATTGGGAATAAATAAATGCCATTCAATAAATGAATGAATATAATAACTGTGGTATATTCAGTAGATTATAATTCAAATGAGCTACCAAGCCATGAGAAGCATGGATCAAACTTAAATACATATTACTAAATAAAATAAAGCAATCTAAAAATGCAACATACACTGTACTTCCCAGTAGGTGATGATCTGGAGAAGGCAAACACATGGAGGCAGGGAGATCAGTCATGACAAGAGCAAGAATAATAATTACATAGAACACAGAGAATTTTTAAAACAGTTTATGTACATAATATGGTAGTGATAATTAGATGTTATATTACATTTTTTTAAATTATGAAAAGAACGCACAGCATAAATTTTAGTGTAAATTAAGGAATTCAACTAAATAACACATCGATATTGTCATCAATTCTACATAGTAAACACCATATTAATGAAAATTGTTAATAGGAAAAGCTAAGAATTAGTAGAAGGGGTTTTATGGGAACTCTATGCTTTCTTGCTTAACTTTTACAGAAACTCAAAACTGCTTTAAAAATAATCTATTAATTCAAAGAATAAATTAATAAAGTAGGGTAGTTAACAACAGTGTACAATGACTTTGTACCCAATAAAATACTTACACAAAACCAGCAAACAAACACAGTCTCCTGCATTCTTTTTATGTGTTGATATGACCATGAATAAACTTAGAGTAGGTTAAAATTTAATGAACTAAAAGTATTCATTATGGAGATATGAATGGAAGGAAAAATAAGAGAGGTTATAAGAAATAACAGAAATCACAGAGATGATCAAATTTTGCCCCCTAGTTTCCATACTTTTTAAATCTTAGAATAAATTGTAATCTATAGTGATACATGGGTAACTAAATTAACAACCATGCAATTCACAGTAGTCAGGCTCTGGAAACAGGCTAGTTAGTTGTTCATCAACTGACAAAGGGATAAAGAAAATGTGCACTTGCAATGGAATACAAGTACATCCATAAATAGGGCACAATAATGTCATTTCCAAGAAAACAGATTGAACAAGGAAATACCCTGTTAGGGGATCTAAGCCAAAATCAGAATGTTCTCCTGTGAGAAATTACATGAGTGATGATAGGAAACCAGGAGGTAGAAAGAAAAAGAATGATCAGGAAGAAGAGAAGGATGTAATAGGATCAAAATTAAGTAAAACGTGTTCAATGCATGCACCACCTTAACAAATCAGTCTCTACCTCATGTAAAATTAATATGAACTAAAATTGGAAAAATAATATTTATGAAAATTTAGATGGCATTATTTTTGTTTTGAAATCAAATTTTAAAACTATACATATCAGAAAATAAAATTATATATCTAAACTGTTTATATATTAGAATTATTATTAATTTTATAAGAAAAATTTTAAAGAGTCTCCTGTGATACATTTGGATTACTCTGCAAAACTAAACATTTTTGGCAGTGTAAGAAATTTTAAAAAAAGAATTGAACATTTGACATTTAAAAGACAAATATTGAACATTTTTTGTCCTATCAATGAGCACCTCTCTCACCCATATAGAAACAGAAAAAGGGCAAAGCATTGTGGAAAGTACTAAGGAGACAACACGATGTTTGCAAGTTTAAAATAAAAATACTTAATGACCGATTGTCAGTTCATAAGAACAACAGTTTGTGCTTTCATTATTTGTTTGATCATCTTTTCATGCCTATATCTTGTAATCAGAACAACTACTTTGAGTGTAACAGCATGCAATATATTAACCAGTGTTAATCTTCTATCACTTTGTTTTGAAATTCTGTATCATTGTTTTTGTTTTTAAAATTAAAAAAAAGCACTATCTCCCCCTTTACCTCCCACTACCACCAAACCTCTTCTGCATCCCCAGGGCTGACCCTCTTTTTGAGGCTCGGAGTTAATAATCAGGCACAGAAACAATCCACTTTTAAAAAATTCCCCTTGTTCTTTTTTTAAGGTACCTCCATCTCTTCAGATCTCAATTAGTTTTCTTTGTTGTACGTGTTGTTTTGGGTCTAAAATGTAACCAAAACCCTCATGGGTTTAGAAGGTAATTGGATTATGGAAATATTATATACGTTAGTGGATTCATCTGCTGATGAGTTTGGTAGCTAACTATACTGTTAGTAGGTAGAGCCTGGCTGGAAAAAATTCACTGGGGACAAGTCTTGGAAGAATATACTGGAACAGTGTATATTATTGAACATAGTTTCTTCCCCTACCTTCCTGGCTGACAGGAGGTGAGCAATTTTCCTCCTGTTAATCTTTCTGCCAAACTGGGTCCTACTTGAAGTCAACCAACCATGAAAACATCCTTTCAAAGCTATGAGCCAAAACAAATATCTCCTCCTTTAAGCTGCATGTGTCAGGCATTTTGTACCAGGAAAGGAAAAGCTAACACACACAGAAAATCTGTACCAGAGAAATGGGACTATTCCTATAACTGTCTCTGACGATGTGGTTTAGAAGAGGTATTAAGAATATAATTGTAGGTAGAGTTTGGGAAACTTTAGAGATGTGGACTAGAGAAGACATAGAAGGTTTTGAAAATAAATAAAAAATAATTGAAAAAAGTTTGATGGATGATTTTGTTTGGTGTTTAGAATATTAGAATGCTGGTAGTGAGTGATGTGGACAGTATAAGCCAGGCTCAGTAGGTTACAGCTGAGAATGTGAACTCTACTGGAAGTTAGAGTAGAATCCATACACTTTTCATTCTGGTGAAGAATTTGTCTGCATTTTGTCTATGTCCTAAAAATCTGTGTGAGGATGAATTTAAAGGTGGCCCAAAGTGCAAAACAGTTTAACATGCAAGCTTTGGTATGGGAACTGCTTTTGCCAAATTCTACCCTGAGAAACAGAAGTAAAATTCAAAGTCAAAAGACATAAAAAAAATTTCACTTTTGAAAAAGAGGAAGCACCTACAAGGCTGAGGTGAAGGAAAACATGGTTGCTGAAAATTTTAGCATTGGAAATGAGCAAATACATTAGATCAGGGTAATAGTAATGATTGCTTGAAGGCATCTCGGAATTGGTCAGATCTCACCCTCCAAGGAAGTGAAAGGGTAAACTCTTTTGAAAAACTCTGCTTTGATGGGAGAAGTCAGGACCACTCAGCTCACTTAGGGCATTGCAGGAAAGTTCAGATATTCAGGAATTCCAAGACTGCTGAAGCCATAATCCACAGGGACTGTGTCCTCTTACAGGCTGAGACAGATCTTAGCTTTATCTATGTGCTGCTGGTGTCTCAGGCATAGAGGTCCAGGATCAAGAAAATTTCCTAACGTATTTCAAAAGAGCCTTGAGAAGCCAGGCAGTGTGCCCCTGTAAATACAATGTATACAACTGTAAGAGTGGAGGTAAAGTTGCAGTAGAGAGCCAGGCAGTTACAGACACAGGATCATGGAATTTCTGTTGAGAAGAAATGCAAAAGTGAGCAGAGGAACTATAAGAGAGAAACCACGTGGGCTGAAACCAACCAATAGGAGTGAGGTTGCCCAAATCTTTTGGATCCTATGCATCTCTGAAACCTGCCCCAGGTGCCGGATATGGACCTACAAGATTAGATGTTAATCCTCCCAGATTACATTATTGCTTTGTTAGGGATCTTTATCTGTCTATTTCTCCTTTTCGGAATGGAATGCATAATCTTTGTCAGTGAACATTGCTAAAAGAGAAGACAAATGTATCGGGGCAATTGCATCTGGCTGACACCATGGCTGTTCCAGAGGTTCCATTCATTAGGATTTTCTGGAAGTTGTAATATCCTGGCCCTGAGTTCTAAGGCAAAATTCTGTATATATTAACCTGTTTTACCACCTCTTCACTGTGCTGGCTCAGGTTGGAGTATTGTTAGCAAACAGGTCTTTGTTCTGCAAGGCTGTAGCTAATCTATGTTGATCATGAGTCTTATAGCCACAAGGACCTGAAAAATCTCAAGCAACACCTATTTCCAAGGAATAGCTGACAGCGATGTAGGCTAAACTTCTAGTCTGAACCCCATCAAGGCTCAGTTCTTCACCTAGACTTCTTCAGGATTCAAGGAGCCAATGTGGGCACTGACCTTAGGATAACAGTGATACCAGAGGTTTGCACATAAGTTTTGGAGACACTCTGTTGGCTGCCAAGTGTAGTAATATGCATTATCACATCTTATAGCAGGGATCTTCACAGTCAGATGGGAGGGTGTCTGAGTGTCTATCTAAAGCCGTCAGTCACGCAGACCAGCTCTTGAGTCTGCCTCCCTGGAATATAGGTTTCCACCTGAAGCCAGGCTATCTCTATTGGTTTCGTCAAGAAACTCTGGCCTGGTGGGGTTGGAGGTGGTGCTCTGTGGGCCACATAAAGCTGTATGTTAGTATTTGTGTTTTGTAAATTGAAATGTGTGTTAGTATTTGTGTTTTGTAAGGTTAGTATTGTATTTTGTAAGGTGAAATCTTGTCATCTAAGTTTGTGTGAGTGGTGGTGGAGGTTGTCAACCACTTGTCAGACTCAGTTTGGTGGTTTACTCTGTCAGTATGGGCCTGAGGACTAGGATTGTGAGGCACTGCTTGCAGTGTCACAGATCCCATATTATCTACTCTAAATCCTGAATCCCAATGCCAACCATCTGGGAATGCAGACTGGAGGAGGGAAGGGCTGTCCAATCACAACAGACAGATGGAAGCTGGACAAGAGACAGGGTGAACCCGGCTGAGAAGTAAGAGCTGGAACACGGACTCCAATCTGTTAATGCCAATACCCGACCTTTAGCTCTAGCTGCAAAGGACTAGAAGAAGCCCCTGGCCTGTGGCAGGACAAGAGAAGCACCCTCCAATCCTTGGTCTAAAGGCACAGCTGGCTAGAGAGCTTGGCTAGTGATGGGACAAGGATCCCCCATAATACCCACTCTGTGTCCTGTGGTGCAAGCAGGAAACCTTGGACTGGACAAAGTTATTACTACCTGCCCAGTGACCAACGGGCAAACGGCCTTGGCTAACCGTGTATAAGGGCCCTCCCACACCCTCCCAACATCTTGGATAAGCAGCATGACCATGATAAGTCCCATACTCAGCAGTAATCCTGCTTATTCAGTAAGATTAATCCTAATTATTACTACAGCTTTTACTAATTATTATAGAAGTAATCCTAATTATTCAGTACATAGTCTGGCTTTCACTATGGAACTAACACAGAACTGGGGGCACTAGAGGAAGTTTTTTAATAATTTGTTTTTTTCTTTTCTATTTTTACCCTTTCAATTTTTAAAAAAAAATTGTGAGGGGGCTGAATAGATTTTGAGTTTTATTGTTTACTTTGCTTTCTATATCCTGCCTCTCTTTCCTCACCAGTCTTTTTGTAGTCTTTGAGATTTGCAGGTTAATTAACACTGTCTCTAGTCTTTCTGTTTTGCCTCAAAATTCCTTTGCTTTCTCCTCCATTCTTTCTCTCCTGTCCTCTTCTCCAGCTTCTCAAAATTAGAGTGATCATCCTTAGTCTTTCAGCTTGTTTCTACTGTATTTCTCTTTAGCTATCTCTCTGCTGTGTCCCTTACCAGTCTTGAATTACCTTACCACACAGGGTAAAATGACCCTACCAAGGAGAAACCATGGAATACAAATTCCTGGTCGATGTTTAAGTTGTTATATAAATATAGATCTTGCTCCTATGCTTAGAGATACCAAATTAGTAATAATCTCAGCTTATCACTTTCTAGGCTATGCTGTATGATATTATTACTAATTGTACTACTTTAGCCAAGATACTATACTTTTACCCTTGTATGATAACACTGCCATAATCTGGGATCACAATCATTCCCATAGCCCAGTATTAAAGGATTGGATGTTGAGCCAAATAGATAACAACATATCATCCAAAATAAAACGGGAAGATAGAACCCTGGGAAATACACAAAGACCAACAACTGGATACACCTAGAAGATGTCTCAGAATGATACAAATTTTCTATGGAAATTTTGATACCAGTGATAAAGCTGGCTAACATAAGAAAAATACAAACAGCACAGAAAACAAATTAAAGTTTTTAAAAAAAGCAAATAACAAGACACAAAAGCAAAGTGAGATTCCAGACTTCCAGCCCAACAAGGACAGAGGACAAGGAGATAGAAAAAAACAGAACTTACCTACCTGAATTCACTGGAATGAGAGTCAAAGAAATAGAAAAATATACACATGAAGCTACAAAGGATATCAAAACAGATATAATCTCACAGGTTAAAAAATAGAAGACAACCATAATGAGTTGCTTGCTAAGTAAATCTAAAGTATTCATAGATTTAAAAAAATGCATAAGCATAGAAAAATAACTAAAATCATAAATGATCAATGTAGGAAATTAATGAAATCCATGCAAAAGTCTCAAATAGATGTTCACAAAATTAAAAATTCCACTGAAATTTTGCACAACTATATGAAAGCAAGTTAAGATAGATTAACAGACCTAGTGGATGAGACCCTAGTGATTGATCAAGATAATAAATATCTCTTAAAAGTAGCAAGAGATTATGAAACAGCAATCCAACAATTGCAAAATGATGCAAAGAACAACATCAGACTGATTGGAGTCAATGAAAATACAGGAGCCAGCACAAATGGCATTAAAAATCCATTCAGAGAAAAAATAGCAGAAAGCTTCCCAAGAAAGGAAGAAGAATTTGATAAGCAGATAAGAGAGGCACATAGAGCTCCAATTAATCATGACTAAAACAAATCTACAAGGCATACAAAAATCAAGATTCTAGAAATTAAGCACAAGAACATAACATTAAATGCAGTTAAAGAAAAGAAACACATCAACTGTAAGGAAAATCCATCAGAATCACAGCAGACTTCTCAACACAAATCCTTAAGTCAAGGAGAGATTGGAGTGAGATATTTCAAAGTCTGAAGAAAACAACTTCCAACTCAAATTCATGTATCCTAAAAAATTATCTTTCAGAGATAATGTGGAAATAAAATACTTCCATGAAAAAGAACAACTGAAGAAATTCATGACAACTAAACCAGCCATGCAAAAATCTCTGCAAGATATTCTACAAAGAGAAAACAAAGCCCACAATTCTATGAGAAGCAAATAAAAGATCCCATCAGGCCAGGAAAGCAATTAAACAGAGGGGTAAAAGAAGAAACCATCTACAAGAAAATTATATGCAAAATAAACTATTGCATCTCAGTTATAATCATCAATGTAAATGGTTTTAATTCACCAATCAAAAGAAATAGACTGACATAGCAGATGAAGAAACAATATCCAACAATATGCTGCATTTAAGAAACACAATTAACTCAAAAGGAAATTCATAGACTGAAACTCAAAGGATAAAAAGTAATAGGAACTCAGAAAAAGGCAATGTTAGCTCTCCTATATGCTGACAATGTGAACTACAAGCCAGAACTGATGAAAAGATATAATGAAGTGAATTACATACTTCTTAAAGGAAAACTCTAAGAAGAGACAACAATTGTAAATATATATTCAACAAAAATTGATGCACTTATCTTTATAAAACAAATATTAACAGGCAAGAAATCAGATAAACACTAGATTGAAACTAGACAAAAAATCAATAAATGTCAGAACTGAACCAAACCTGTGAACAAATGGACTTAATATATATCTACAGAATGTTCTACCACACAACATCAAAATAAACATTCTTCTCAGCATTGCATGAAATGGTCTTCAAAGTATACCACATACTAGTCCATAGAACATGCTTAAAAATGAAAAGAATTGAAACAATCCCATGCATATTATCAAACAACACTGTAGTGAAATTGGATATCAATGGTAAAAGAATCTATAGAAACTCCATAAACACATGATACTTAAGTAACACCCTACTGACTAACCAATTGGTCACAGATGAAACTAAAAATGAAATTAAACAGTATCTACAATTAATGATAATTCTGAAACTTATGGGATGCAATGAAAGCAGTCCTAAGAGGAAAATTAGTAATAGTGAACTCTCACATCAGGAAAACAATAAGAACTCAAAAAATAATATCTAATTCTAATATCAAATCTCAAATTTTTAGAGAAAAGAACAAATCAAGTCTAGCACTAAAACAGTGGTGGAAATTATAAATATAAAGCAAAAATTAATGCAATTGAAACTAAGCAAAAAATGAAAAAATATAATGAACCAAAGAATTGATTGTTTGGAAGTTTAAGTAAACTTGAAAGTCTCTTAGCAAACAAAGAAAAAAAGGAAAGAAACTTATGCAATGAGTAATGAAAAGATGAAATCACAACAAATCCTGTGAAAACTCAGATCATCAGTATCTACTTTAAAAATATTAACTAGAGTAAGACAGAAAACACACTTGAAATGCACAGATTCCTAGACATATATGAATTACCAAAGTTAATCAACATGATACAAAAGTTTTATGTATCTCAGTGTAATCAGAGAACTTGAGAATATAATTGAAAATTACCAATGAAGAAAAGCCCAGGTCCTAATGGATTCAATTGGAATTCTACAAGAAATTTAGAGAAGATCTAATTCCACTACTTGTCAAAAGTCCAACACCACTTCATGATGAAAAAAAAAAGAACACAGAAAATTGGAATAGATGGTATTTATCTCAATCTGAGAAAAGCTATCAATGATAAACCAATCACCAACATCCTACTCAATGGTCAAAAACTGAAAGCTTTTTCTCTTTAAAAGTCAGAAACAAGGCACAGATGTCTGTTGTCACTATTCCTATTCAATCTAGTTCTGGAAATATTGACTAATGCAATTTGACAAGAAAGGAAAAAAGGAATAAACATAGGAAATGAAGAAGTTAAAATATCTTTATTTACAGACAACATGATAATCTACACAGAAGACCCCAAAATTTCCTCCAAAGGACTTCTTAATGACCAGATTCAGTCACTAGATGGATTAACCCAAGTTGACACTCAAAAATTAATAACATTCCTTTACACAAATAGTAAACTCATTGAGATATGAATTATGGAAAGCAAGTCCTTCAAAATAACATTAAAAAGGAATTACTTAGTAATAAATCAAATGAGGGGAGCAAAAATCTCTACATTGAAAACTATAGTAACCTGGAATAGCATATGGAAAATGATATCAGAAAATGGAAAAACAGCATAGCAAAGGGGGAAAAAAACAGAACTAAGGATCAACAGAATAGATTAGAAGAGGCAAAAACAAATTTAAACATACTCAGTCATCTTATTTTGACAAAGGATCTAAATATTTGTACTGGAAAAAAGAAAGTTTCTTTTATAAACAATGCTGGAAAAACAGGCTTTTTACATGCTGAAACTAAAACTACACCCTTGTCTGTCACCATCCACTAAACTAAAATCAAAATGGATCAAAGTTCTAAATATTCAAACAAATAATAAAGTCTTTGCAAGTTTTTCTTCAG
The DNA here is from genome assembly GCA_004027295.1 of Dolichotis patagonum. NCBI lineage: Eukaryota > Metazoa > Chordata > Mammalia > Rodentia > Caviidae > Dolichotis > Dolichotis patagonum. The sequence goes on from PVJX010009173.1 coordinate 47,572, forward strand.
ACAAAAGACTAATATCTAAAACATATAAACAATTAAAAGGAATGGGAGTCTCAAAGTTTAAATTCCAATCCAAAATGGCTTCTGAAATGAGTAGACACTTTTCAGAAGTACAAATGCTAATAAACACATGAAAAAATGTTCAGCATAAAAAGTCATTTGAGAGATGCAAATTAAAACAATAGTGAAATTCTACCTTCCTCCAGAAAAAATGATATTATAAAAATATCAATCAACTATAAATGTGGGAGGAGCTATGAGGAAATGTTGGTTGGTGTGGTCTAGATTGGTATAACCACTGTGAAAATCAAGGTGGCCATTCCTTAAAAAATGGGAGTAGAGGTCCCATTTGAACCAGGTCTTACCATTTTTACTATCTTCCCAAAACAATTGAAAGTATAATGCTCAATGATATATGAACACTCATATTTATAGCAGCACAATTTATAACAGCTAAATCTTAGAAACAACCCAAATACTCATCAACCGATGAATGAATAAAAAATTTTCACATAATGGAGCATTACTCAGCTATAAAGAAGGATAAATCTGAGTTGTTTATAGTTAAATGGATGAACCTTGAGAACATACTCTTAAAGGAAACAAATCAGCCATATATGGAAAAATTGCATTGTCTCTCTGGTGTGAGAAATATAAAGTATAAATAGGAATATATATACATATATAGAATTGCTCAAATAAACATAACACTGAGTTAACTTTACTTAAAGGGAAATATATATATTTATACTTTATATATATTTATATATAAAAATTTATATTTATACTAAGTATTGTGAAATAGTAAATAATTTTTCAAAGGAAAGGAGGAATTGGGTGGAGAACAGAAAAGTATAAAGAAATGAGAAAAATATAACATGGATGCAAAATTTATAAATAGGAAGGGAAAGAGGGGTTGAAGAGAGGACAGGACAATGGAGAAAAAAAGGAAAATTGAGATACATCCTGTATGAGTACAAATTCCCTATAATAAATGTGATTATCATTCATATCTAAATTGTACCAATAAACTTACTTACTAAAAATAAAGTTATTAGTGTGTGAACAGGAAATTCAGCATAGATTACAGAATTTATTTCCTCTTTATTTTTAATCTTTTTTAATATACTCTTTTATTACTACTATTTTCAAATTAATTGCTTTCACGTGCAGCTTTATGTAAGTAGCTCATTTATGTAGAGCTGGTACATAAAGTATAAAATGATTGATGAAATGAGTTTTTAAGACAAACATGTTAATTATATCCAATTAGAAATGCAGTATATTCAAATATTAAAGAATTTTTTTGTTCTTGTGAAATGTAAATATAATACAGCATCTTGTGTTTTGTTCTTTGAACTTGACTGAATGAAACAAAACCACCTGCCTACCAATCAGGACTGAGACAGTCAGCATGAAAGAGAAAGTTCTGCTTTTTGGCTCGGGATAGAGTTGCGTGACTCAGCCCCTGCAGCAAGCTGTCCTGGCCTTTGCTGGGCTACTGGTTGGCATACACAACTCCAGAGCCATCACTGTGCTGGAAACAACTGCAGGCACCTGCAAATAATATCCTTCTACAGTTCAGGAGAATGGACCAGATTATTGGAAACGATACTGTATATCACAAACAGAAATTTGGTTTTATTTTTATTGGACTTTATAATCACATTTTCTGGGCCAAATCCCCCAGAAAAACATGCCAATAATTTCTTCATTTCATATTTATATAGTTTAGTTTTACAAAAAAACAAATAGTAACAAATTGATGGTGGATGATTTAACTACTGTGGTCTATGCCATCAAAATCAGTAAGAAGGAAAGAAATTAGAACTAAAGTGGGTCTAACCTGCTTAACTGGGTAAAAATACACGTTGTTTGTCAGAGAGTTGGACTTCATGATAAAAATATTCTTTTTATGTAATTGTACTCAATAATTCAAAAATAATATATGCCAAGAATAAGATTTATCTTGCCTTTTCAAGATAGGCAATATTAGGACATTAAACCTACACGTTTCATTTTGCCATACAAGAGAAAATTAAATAGTTCTTTTGCCATTGTAACACACATAGCCTGCTTATATGTTATGATTTAATTATAATGTAAATTTGAAACACTAGAATGCATTTTTAAACAACGTATTGAAATGCTAAAATAAACATAACACGGAGGTAATTTTACTCAAAGGGAAAAAAATGTCTGTGTGACTTCCAAATAAATAACTTATAATATTGAAATATTATGAGGCCTCAACTTCTCTTACCTATATCAGCCTTGTAAACAAATTTTCATCAAATTTTTTATTCAGTAGCTTTATGTTTGTTTTATTTTCTGATGTCAAAACTACTTTTTAAGTCTTAGTTTTTAACACCCCCCCAGTTTAGTAATTAAAATATATGTCACAATTTAAAGCAGATTGAAAGCTTAAAATTATGGCAATGTCTTTGATTTTAATTGGCTATTTTATCCATATAGGAGAAATATACAACTACTAAAAAACAGAAATGTTCAATATTATTAGCTATTGTGTTGGCTGCTCTCAAATCTACCACTTCAAATATGTACGTGTGAAAGGAGAACAACTTTTTTACCTACCTAATTTAAACATGAGGTACTTAAGGTTCAGAAAAATTCATTAATTTTGTCTAATTCCATATAATTACTATCTTAAAATATTTGAGCTGCTATAGAAAAATGACATAAACCAGGAAAATTTTCAACAACAAAACTTTACTTTTCCCATTTCTGAAGTTTGTGAAGTCCTGGAGCAAGTGTCTGGCAGAGTCGGTATCGGGGAACTGCTCTTCCTGTTCATTGTAGGTGCCTTGTGCCTATGTTCCGCACACCATGAAAGAGTGAAAGAGCCTCCTTGCATCTTTTCTTTTTAATAAGCAGAAGAATCCCGTTCATGAATGTTCAACCTTGATGACTGATTTTATCTCCTAAGAGCTTCAACTCTGAAAATCATTACACTGGGTACAGGAGTAGGATTTTAACACAGAAAGTAGGAGTAAGGAAGAGAAGGCACAAACAGATCATAGGAACAACGCTGAATAACTTAGTTGGATTTGGTGCCATTTGTTCCTCTTGTATTCTGCTCCTCTTAAGGATGGGTGTGCTTGCTTGTAAGCATCCTGATTTGTGGTGTTCATTAACCATGGGAATCTGTATCAGCATACTTTTGGATGAATGCATATAGGTGAAATTACACAGTCTGAATCTTTAAAATAAAAGAGTTTTCTGTAGTCTTATTTGTGACAATCCAGATGGCCACACAGATTTCACAATGTACTGTGAAGATCAAGTACATTAAATGAGACTTCAGGGCCTCTGCAGCCTTTTTTTGTTTCTTTTCTTTGTTCTTTATTCTTTATTCTTTATTCTTTATTCTTTTTTCTTTATTCTTTATTCTTTTTCTTTTCTTCTTATTTCTTATTCTTTTTCTTTTCTTTTTTTCTTTCCTGTAGTACTAGGAATCAAGCTCACAACCTCACACATCAGGCATGTATGCTGTGACATTGAGCTATACCCCCAGCCTCAACCATTGTTAACTTCTTGATTAAAGTTATCAATTTCCAATGGCTTTGAGTGGAATTATAATCTATGTTAATCACTCTTGGACCTTCCTTCCTTGTTTGTGTTTTACAAAACTGAATGTTAAAGGGTTTAAAGGAATTTGTTAAGACAAATTATCAAGACGGTATAATTTAGTGTTTCATTAAAATATGATCTTTGTTTACATTTTATACAGAGCACAAACCTCAGGAGTTATTTCTCCACTAACTAAAATTGAATCATGCTGACAAATCTTTCCTGAGAGGAAATTTCCTAGTTAAAATCCTTTCAGATTTTTTGTTTCAGACCAAAATATTCTTCATAACTCACTGTGAATGCAATATTTTTCTGAAAGAAAAACTCCACAAATCAGACATGTGTATTCCACACCGAGATAAAAAGAAAGCAGTCTACTGGTTCAGAAAATTCAACAGGAGGAGGACACTTCCAGTAGTACAAAGTTCTTGAGAATTCTTATATTTCAAATCGATCTCTCTGAAATTCTTAGGTCATGCTTATATTTCAACTATCAAAATTTTACAAGTGGGAAAAATACTTGCCTGTGATCTTTTTCCTTGCCTTTTACTTATAATGATTTTACCTGCATTGCAATAGGGATTAGAGTAGTGCTAGGACTTGGACATAAACGTGAGGAAAGGAGACTAGCACCAAAAACATGAAGGATTACTAGAGAATGAAGAAAGCTAAGAAATTGTTTTTGGAAAAATGAAAACAAAAGTAGTATTTACTCTGTTGTGTATCAGTTATTCAGCTCTCAGTGGACTGTGCTTAAGAAATTTAAATTACAGTGAGACCCAGCATGTATCAGGTTATGAGAACAAGGTAACAGAAGCAATACGCTCTGAAGGAAAATGTGTTGCTGAGGCAGGAAGTCTGGGCATGGTGAAGGGACTGGAGCAATTTGGCTACAAATCGTCACCTGCAGAGACTTGCTAGCCACCGGCGCTGAGGCCAGCAGAGAGCTGCAGCTCCTAGATCCCCAATTCCAATTCTCTTTTCTGAAAGCCAATGGGTTTTTGATAGAACAGTTTAAATCTGATGTGAGAAGGGCTCCTGGATCCTGTAAGCCTTCTCAGCAGACCAAGCTGGTGAACACTACAAGGTGTACTTTTCCTGCCTTCCCTGACCGCCATCATGCTCTAGAGCATTAATTTTCAGAGCACTCCTTCTTTTTCAGCACTTCTTTTGTGCTTGTTTTTGTTCTTCTTTTCTTATTCTTTTGTTTTAAATAAAAGTTCAGGGGCTGGGGATTTAGCTCAGTGGCATAAGTGCCTGCCTGGCAAGCACAAGGTGGTGAGTTCGATCCCCGGTACCGCAAAAAAAAAAAAAAAAAAGTTCAGCATCCATTTTCATTGGTCATTCCATTTACATACAGAAGTCTCAAGGTTATCCTTCTTTATGGCTTTTTGTATTCCGTTGTACAAAAATGCCACATTTTATTCATCCATTCCTCATTAATGGGCATTTGTGTTGGTTACAAGATTTAACTATTACAAATTGTGCTGTCATAGCATGGGTGCACGTATATCTCTGTGTTATGATGTTTTTAATTCTTCTTGGAAGATACTCTAAAGGGGAATAGCCAGATTGAATGGGACCTCTAATCCTAGGTTTTTGTGGACTCTCCATACTGATTTCTACAGTGGCTTCACCAGTCTACCTTCCCATAAACAGTGGAGGAGGCTTTTTTTTTTTTTTTTCCCCAAAGTCCTTCTAGCATTTGTTATCAGTTGATTTCTTAATGACAGCTATTCTCTCTGGAATGAAATGGAATCTCAATGATGTTTCAATTATTATCTTTTGAATGACTAATGATGTCAAACATCTTCTCATAAATTTATTTTCCATTTATATTTCTTTATCTGAGAAATGTATATTTATCTCAAAACCCTATTTTTGGATTGGTTCTTTGAATTTAGGGGATCTGTGTTTTTTCAACTCTTTATATGGTCTTGATGTAAGTCCCTTGTCTGATAGACAGTTATCTAAAATTTGTTCCTATTCTATGGGTTGTATTTGACTCTGTTGGTGACTTCTTTTGACATGAAAAAGATTTTTAATAAAATGAGATTCCAATGCTGATATTTATTCTGGAGTTTGGGTTTCATTCATGAACTCTCTGCTTATACCTGTAATTTCAAGACTTCTACCTATGTTCTCTTCCAGTACATTTAATGTTTTTATTTTGATATTTAGATCTTTGATCCATTTTCACTTTGATTTAGTGTGTGGTGATAGACATGGGTCTAGTTTTAATCTTCAGCATGTGGAAAGACAGTTTTTCAGCACCACTCATTAAAGAGGATTTCTTCCAGGGAAGATGTTTGACTCCTTTGTCAAAGATAAGATAAATGACTGTGTTTGTACTTCTGCCTGTATCTTCTGATCTTTTCTCACTGACCTCAGGTTTTTGTTTTTTTTTTCAGTATCAGGCTGATTTCATCTCAATAACTTTGAAGTATAATTTCAAGTCACAGATTGCGATGCCTCCTGCCTTACCTTTGTTACCCAGGATTGCCTTTGCTATTTTAGTTCTCTTCTGGTTGCAAGTGAATTTTAGGAAAGTTGTGTCTAGTTCTGGAAGGTATACTGATGGCATTTTAATTGGAATTACATTAAATCTGTATAATAATTTGGGGAGAATAGCAATTTTCACAATGTTTGTTCTTTCTATCCATGAATAAGGAATATCTTTCCAATTTCTGAGATCCACTTCAATTTCTTTTTCAGAGTATTGTAATGTAGATCTTTTATTTCTTTTGTTAGACTCATTCCTAAGTATTTCATTGTTTGAAATACTATTGTGAAGGGTGTGGTATCACTTGTTTTTCTTTCAGTGAGTTTGTTGTTTGTGTACAGGAATATTACTGACTGTTCAGTGTTAAATTTATATCCAGCTATGCTACTGAATTTCATTATTAACTATGAGTGTTTTGGTGGAATTTTGGGGGTATCATGTAGAGTATCGTGTTGAATGCAAATAATAATTTAACTTCTTCCTTTCCTATCCTTATTCTTTTTATTTCTCTCTTTTGCCTAACTGCTTTGGCTAATATTTCCAGAACTATATGGAATAGGAGTAGTGAAAGTAGATGTCCTTGTCTAATTCCTGCTTTTGTCCATTTAGTATGATGTTTGTTGTTGGTTTGTCATAGATAGCTTTCAGAAGATTGAATTAAAGATCATCTATTCCAATTTCCTGTAGGGTTTTTATAATGAATGAGTGTAGGATTTTATTAAAAGCTTTGTCTGCATCCATTGAAATGTCATATGATTTTTGTCTTTGATTCTATTGATTTTATTGATTTTATTTGATTTTATTGATTTTTATATGTTGCATTTCTGGGATGAATCCCACTTGACCATGCTGCATAATCTTCTTGATGATTTCCTGAATTCTGTTTGCTAGTATCTTAATGAGGACTCTTACATATATGTTCACTAAGGAGAGTGGCCTGTGGTTCTCTTTTGGTTGAGACTTTTCTTCATTTTGGTATCAGGGTAATACTTACCTCCAAGAAAGAATTAGAGAATGTTGCTTCACTTTCAGTTTCATTAAAGAGTTTGACAAGTAGTGGAATTAGTCTCTCAATTTGTTGTAGAATTCACGATGAATCTATCAGAACTGAACTTTTTGTTATTAAGGTTTTAAAAAAATTACATTTTCAATTTCCTTGATTAACATTGGATTATTCATAGTTTTTATATTTCCTTGATTCAGCTTTGGTAATTTTTACATTTATAGGACTCTGTATATTTCTTTTGTGTTTTCCAGCCTGTGAAAGTAACGATTCTTAATATGGGCACTGATGATCTGAATTGCCACAGGTTCTGTAGTTATTTCATCTGTTCTTATCTTATTGCATAAATTTGAGATTTTTCTTTCCTTTTTTTGGTGAGGTTGGCTATGGATCTATCAATTTGATTTATTCTTTCAAAGAACAAAATCTTCTGTTCATTAAATCTATCTTTTTTAGACTCAATTGCATTAATTTGTGCTTTGATCTTTATAATTTCTTCCCTTGTGTGGTCTTTGCTCTTGACGTGCTCTTCTCTTTTTAGAAGCATGATGTGTAACATTAGGTTGTTTATTTTTGATCCTTCTGTTTTGATGATGTTAGAATTCACCACTATAAATTCTCTCTTCGGACTGCTTTTATTAGATTCTACAGGTTCCAGTATGTTATATTTGCAATTTTGTTTCATTGCAGATATTGCTTAATTTCTTCTTTAATTTCATTTGTGATCCGTTAGTTGTTCAGGAGCATGTAATTTAATTTCTTTATTTTTATGTAGTTTTTGTGGTTTCTTTTCACATTAATTTCTAATTTCACTGCACTATAATCAGATAATTTGAGTGGAATAATTTAATTCCTTTACCATTCTTTTTTGATGGGTTCTTTTGATGCAATTAACAAATTGAGAATATTCAATGGAGCAAAAGTAACTGAAACAGATTTTAATTAGAAAAATTAGTGATTAATGATGTCAAGATTAAGTTTGAAGGTATAGAGATTAGTCGAAGAGAGCAAATAGTAGACCTATAAATACATAATCAGCTCTTTTCAACAAACCAGATAGAAAATTCAATAGTGAATACATTCTGCAGGAACTAGTTGCTCCATATTTTTAAGAATGAAGATTGATGAAACATTCCTCCACAATAAACTGACATATATTAAGACCTACATATAAACCTGAAAGTACAAAATATAGAGAGAAAAAAAATAAGTCTTATGACACTGGAATATGCAAACATTTCTAAGAAGATTAAAATATAAATCATGTCTTTTTTTCAAAAGACATCCTTGAAAACTATTTTCATAAAATAAAAATCAAAAACCACACTAGCAGAACTTGCAATACATTGTTACCAAAACACTTGCATGCCACATATAAAAGAGCAGTTTTATAACTCAACAATAAGACAACAAATCTATTAATGAACACAAATTTGAAAAGTCAATACAATTAAAAAGATAAAGAAATATATGCTAAACCCATAAAAATATGTGAACACCATCAATCGTTGGAGAAATGGAAATTAAATCAAAGCTATGTATTTATGAAAAGCTAAATGTGAGAAATATGTGTCACTTCATGTTTTCCTGGCTTGCATGTCAAATGATAAAACAACTTGTTAAAAAATTGAGAGCTTCTTATAAACTTGAGCACATACTTTATTTGCCCAAATACCCATTAAATATATTCTTTGCTGTTTACTCCAGGAAAGGTGAAAATTGCAGATATAAGAAGACTTGCCTAAGAACATGCACGTGTTATTGCATGCTGTCTAAAACTTGGAACCAACCTACAAGTTGTAAATTCATTTCATCATATGTAAATTATGCCTTAAAAGTTAATATACCTAATGGACATAAGCAAGAAATGGTGTAATATACTGATTCCAAGATGATTTACACTGTGTTAAAATCAAGGTCTTGGGATGATCACATTCCTTTATGAGGCCTCTGCCAGTTTCTTGTGGCTGAGGGCATATCTTTTTTTTATTCTAAAGAGTATGAAACCAAGAAAAATAAAACAGAATAAAACTAATCAAAATAAACCAGTAGAAGAGATACAGCACTTTAAAACCTTACTAAAGCAATGATAGTTATCATAATGCCTTTTTTTATCTTCAAAATAGCTGCAGATACCTTTGGACATTGAAAAATCAAAGAGAATAGAATGGAATACATAAATCCAAAACAATGAATGCAATTTTAAAAAGCCAGTAGTAAATTTAAAGTGGCTACCACAATATGTCTTGCTATCTTTTAAATTGCTGCTCACACTATCAGATTTAACATAAATAAAACAAAAGAGAACAAAATCCAACCAACAAAACAGTGCAAATGATACGGTTTCCATGCAGGGATGGCTTCCTGGTGAGGCCTGGTTCTTTCCCTCTGCAGTCCGCGAATGGCACTGACTCAGAGAGAGGCTTGGGTCTGGCTGTCCCCACTGCCTGGCAGCAGGAAGACCATGGCGCTGGTTTCCAGGTGGGGATCACCTCCTTCTTCTCTCCCCCAAAGGTCCGTAAATGGCACTAACTCATGGAGAGAGCCTTCTGAGGGCAAATCATTCTAAATGCTTTCCTTTTTTCTAAGCAATGTGATTACGTTCCATTTGGAGAGTGCATTTAATATTTCTTTCAGAATTCTAGGTTTTCTCTATTTTATATTTTAATTTAAACATATCTGTGAAGATATTTTCACTTATGAAATTATTTACATATTATAGATAATTGGGCCTAATATATTTGGAAACAAATAACCATGTTTACAACAGCTGGTAAAGTTTTCTCTAAATGATTTGAAATTACTTTTGCTATATTTCAGATAGAAACAGAGATAACCCTGAATTTTCTACACAGTCAGTTCTTGGATTTCTCTTCTCAAGTACTTAGTACATTTGCCTTTCCCTGGTCAACTACAGTTACACATTTAATGACTCGCTTTGGTCAATGGTGTATGCTAACTTCTGTGATTTGTCACACTTCCCTCCTTTTACCACACTAAAGAGTTATTAGAAGGGAGTGAGGTTCAGCTCTCCTGAGACTACCAGCATTAGGAGAAAATCTGAAATTTATTTTAGCATTCAGAAATAGGAGTGTTGCATAGTTTGAAATTAACTTTTTTATTGGCTTTTCAACCACACTCCTTTGCATTTCTTATTCTCCAACGATGTTGTACTGTGAACTTACTAAAACAACTTCAAGTTAATTGAATTATTGCATGCATAATATCAGAGAATACTGGTTATTTTAATTTTAATTTTAATTTTAATCTTTTTTTGTTTGTACCAGGAATCAAACTCACAACCTCATGCTTGCTGGGCAGGCATTGTGCAGCTCAGCTATTTCCCTGGCCCTTTAATATTAATCACTCATTACAGTTGCTATTGTTTTCAATCAAATATGGTTGAGTACAGTGACAGAAAAAAGAGGATGCCAAAAATCAGATATAGATTCCCAGTTTAAGCCTCTCACACAACCAGAAACAATAAGAAGTGAGCTTTCCAAGCAGCTAATTCTAACCAGCTTCCAAGCTAATCAAGTTGACAGTTATGGCAATAGAAATACGAAACAATACCTAATTTGTACTTGTGTGTATGTGTTTATGTGATTATTTTAATATAATTCTAATTTTTAATAACTTATATCCAATGGGAAAATAGACTAACTTTGATGAGTTTGACTATTCATATTGCATTTAGTGAGAATAAGAAAATTCAGATACTTAAAGATGAATAAGAAAATTGTGGCAAGTGATGATAACAGAAACAAGAAAAAGTTAAGCTCAATAGGTAAAAGCATCAATAAAGTAATGTGCCTTTTTTTTTGTTTTTGCTTTGATTTCTTTGGAGTCAAGTTAGAAGAACTTAAAAATGATGAAATTTTGAAATAGAAAAAAATGATAGTTGAAAACTGAATTGGTCAAGGCGGTAACATTTTGGGAAATAGTAAAAATGAATGATTTCCATAGAAGTAAACAGTTTGGAAAACAATGTATAATATTTGACAGGTAAATATTCACTGAAGTGACAACTTTGATAATGATTGTCTTTGTAGATACTGACATATCCAATGACTGTGAAAGGTAGGAGTAAAAATCTTTCCAGAATTATGAGTGATGAAACAGGTATCAGTAGATAGCTACAGGAATACAAAAGTTTTATAGTTCTAGGAAATGAATATGTAAGTAGTCTCAAGATGTGTGGAGGGAAACTCACTTGCAAAAGTAAATTATAAGTAGTAGAAAGCACAAGAAGTGTCTAAGCACTAACCTTGGAAGAGAGGTACAGGCAGAAAAAAATTTAAAAATTTGTTATCACTACATAGTAGCAATATCCCCTTACGTCAAAGTTTCATATATATCATATATGTATTTAGAAATAATGGAATAGGGCTGGAGATTTAGCTCAGCAGCTCAAGCACTTGCCTGGTAAACACGAGGTTATGAGTTCAATCTCCAGTGCCAATAAATAAATAAATAAATAATAATTTAATGAAGAATATTGACACATATACACACAGTGATATTATCTTGTATTAAATATCATTGCATTGGCAAGAACATACATGGAACTAGGGACCATCATATGAAGCAAAATAAGCCAAAGGCAAATATTATTCACTTTTTTTTATTTTAAAGAGAATAAAACAAAAGAGGGCAGGAAAGAGCAGAGCAGAACAGGACAACATAGGCAACACAGTATTTACATTAAGACAACCATACATTAATAGTAGCTGTTTGCTTTTTCTTATGAGCAGAATATGAGTGAAAGGAAGATGAGGTGGGGCAAGAGTTACAGGGAGCAAAGAAATGAAAGTAAGAAAGAGTAGTTGGGAAGAAAAATGAGAAGAGGATCAGGATAAAAGGGAACAGAGGCTAAAGTGACCAACTGGAGGTAAAAATGATCAAAATGTGTCTTACACGTGTACAGATGGACCAAAATGAAACTGCTATTCTGCCTAAATAACATGTACCAACAACAGTAATAAAAAATGAAACATTTTAATAAACAGCATTATTTTAGATAGTTTAGAAAATGACCCAACCACTTAAGCACATAAACTGTATTTTGAACATGGTTTGGGTTTGAAGTTTTTAATTGATAGGCTGGATATTAAAACATTCATAAATGCAAATATCAAAACTTTATTTGAATATATACTAGATGAAAGCCAAATAGAAATTAAAAATGAAATGTGTAATATATAATAGTTTCCATGTAAACATTCAATAATAGAAATATATGTTTGGAAGTTCCCCCTGCCCTGAGTTTTATGTTAATAGAATAATATTGTATCATTTATATTTCTAATGTTATTTATGTTCCAAAATATTTCCAGGGGTTGTGTAATAATCACATTTTAATAAGTTCATGAAGACACAGTTGGGATTCCAGAGAAAATGAATGTTGACAGATCAATAGTATTAAATTGATGATATATTGGATGCAAATAATCTTAGTTGCTATCGACAACAATTCAAGCAGTGATTGTTGTAGTTATGAATTGTTACATCAAAAAACAATCTCTAAGAGAGGAAAAAAATTACACTAATTTCTCCAAGAAACTAAGCTATTCATTTCTTAAATTGTGACAAAGTATTGTAACATCAAACAGCAATATCAAACAGCAATATCAAAATATTGCTCCAATGAATATGTGTCACAGGCAAGGAAAATGCAACTCTCAAAAGAAGAAGCAAACCTTCACCCCCAGGAAATCTCCCAGAGACCAGCATTCTGACCTGACTCTTTGGGACCAGAACCTCCTGGACCCACAGAGTGGCCCAGGCTGTTTGGATTGAAAGTCTGTGGAGACCGGCATCTCGGCCCAACTGTTTGGGACTGGTAGGCCTGCCCTTCATCCGCAGGGAACTTCCCGGAGACCGGCATCTGGGCCAGGTCTGTTTGGGACTGGGAAATTTGCAGAAACCAGCATTTTGGCCTGACTCTTTGAGACCTGTAGGCCCACCCTTCACTCAAAGGGAAACTCCCGGAGACCTGCCTGGGACAAAGTACGGTGGCCTGGCCTGCCTGAGATTCCACAGGCTCCTGGTTGACCACACTCAGCATTCGCCTTACAATTTAGGGAGCCAGGAGCCCACCGAGGGGATTTAGGATGCCATGAGGAAGCCAAGAGCATGTGGGGGACCCACTGCCCCTCCAGGAACTGAGGGTGCAAGAGGTAATTCACCACACATGCAGAGAAAGCATTTGAACACTGCTCAAAGCAAGGAAATATAGAAAAATGACAAAAGGAAAGACTAAAAGGCAGGCTCAAAGCTCTAGCCCTCCCCAAGAAAGCTTAGAAGCCATGTACATAGAATAAAAAAGAAGCCATACACCTGAAATGTCTGAAATGATATCAAATGAAATAAATTTGCAAATAGGGAAAGCTATGGAGAAATTCAAATCAGAAATACTTGCCCAGGTAAAAGAAGAATTGATAAAAATAGTGGAAGAAATAGTGAACACATCTAGTGAAAACACAGCTAAAAAACTAGAGGAACAAAGCACACAGATAGAATGCCTGAATGAACAATATAAGAAACAAAGAGAATGCATAAAGCAGATTCAAAGAGATATACAGGAAATCAAAAATTCTAATGAAAGCTGTAAAAACTGCCTCAAAGAAAGTGAAGACAGAATTTCAGAATTTGAAGATAAGATTGCAGCCAGTGAGCAGGAAAGACAAGATCTTTTAAAAATAACAAAGAATCAGGAAATAACAATTCAACATCTGCAAGATGATGCAAAGAAAAATAACATAAGATTAATAGGGATAAATGAAAAAGAAGGAGACAGCCCAAAAGATATCAAGAGAATATTTACAGATGTAATAGCTGAAAACTTCCCAAACATGAGAAGAGAAACAGACATCTGGATAACTGAAGCATATAGAACTCCAAACAGCCATATCCAAAATAAAACTATACCCAGAGACATAATAATCACCATCCCAGAAATCCAACATAAGAATAGAATACTAAAAACTGTTAGAGAGAAAAGAGAGATCACCTATAAAGGAAAACCTATCAGAATCACGGCAGACTTCTCAACACAAATAATGAAATCAAGAAGAGCATGGAGTGAAGTATTTCATATCCTAAAGGAAACCCACTTCCAACCCAGACTGACATACCCTGCAAAACTGTCCTTCAAAATGGATGGAGAAATAATATACTTCCATGACAAAGAACAGCTGAAGAACTTCATGAACACCAAACCAACCCAACAAAGAACACTGAAAGACATTCTCAATACACACGGGATAAAACCACCAAGCAAGGCAGACAATTAAACAGAATGGAAACCTAAAGACACAGCAGCAGAAACAACGTCAACAATAAACCAATATATAACAGTTACAACCATTAATGTAAATGGCCTCAACTCACCAATCAAAAGAAACAGACTGGCAGAATGGATCAAGAAACAACATACAACCATATGCTGTCTACAAGAAACCCATCTAACCCAAAAGGACACTCATAGACTGAAAGTCAAGGGATGGAAAACAATACTTCATGCAACAGGA